>CAUYPK010067976.1:0-52476 GCA_963574355.1 Loris lydekkerianus | reverse complement strand
CCTCCTTCTCCCCCTTGCACCTATTCTTAGGTTATAAACGGGTTATAGCTTTCATGTGAAAGCCATAAATTAGTTTCATAGTAGTGCTGAGTACGTTGGATACATTTTCTTCCATTCTTGAAATACTTTACTATGAAGAATATGTTCCAGCTCCATCCATGTAAACATGAAAGATGTAAAGTCTCCATCTTTCTTTAAAGCTGCATAATATTCCATGGTGTACATGTATCACAATTTATTAATCTATTCGTGGATTGATGGGCACTTGGGCTTTTTCCATGACTTAGCAATTATTAAGAACTTTCCTTTGCATTCGCTGCTTGGCTGTGTTTGGTGCAAAAGGCCTGGCTTTCCACCTGTCTCAGCTTCTGATGCACTTCCCTCACTAAACTTAATGATTTTTAGCTTTCATTTAAAGTGAGAGACACTGAACTCTTCCTTTCATTTGACCTCCAAGGCCATGGTAGTGTCACTAATTCCCTTCATTTTGGTATTATTATGTTTCCAGGGACTAGGAAGGCCTTGGAGAGACAGGGAACAGCTGGTTGGTGGAGTAGTGAGAACATACCAACATTTATGGATGAAGTTCTCTGTGGTAGATGGGAGTGCTTCATGCCCTTCCTCAAAACAAATACAATAGTTCACGTCAGAGATTACTGATCATAGATAACATAACAGATAAGATAGTAATGAAAAAGTTTGAAATGTGAGAATTACCAAAATGTGACATGGAGAAATGAACATGCTCTTGGAAAAGTAGTGTGGATAGACTTGCTCAATGCAGACTTGCCGCAGACCTTCAAATTGTAAAAAGCACAATGTATGCAAAGCCTGCAATAACGTGGAGTATGATAGAATGAGACATTCTTGTTCAGAGGACGCTTTACTTCAAGATATATTCCTGTAGGCAAAAACATCTTACAGTGACTAAAGGTTCCCTAAATCTGTTGTGCCAGAAAACAAACCTTCAAAATACAGTAGAACCTTTGTAAGCTGACCACCCTAAGGACTGTAACTGGTCAGCAAATGGAGGTGGTTAACGTAAGGAACTAGGCTTCCTGCATTGATACATGCAGTACATGTCCGCTCTGTGAACATTAGGTCAACTTGAGGTCATCAATCTAGGGAGGTGGTCACTACCATAGTGAAATCTATCATTTTTAATTGTCTAGAAACATGAAACTAGAAATGGAAATGTTGAGAAAATATACCATTTATGTTATATAACATCATGAAACTAGGACTAAATCTGAAGAAAGATGATCACTACCAAAAGCTGCAAAAACAATTAAAAGAACAATTAAAAGCGTAAATAAGTGGTGGGAACATATTGTGGCAATGGGTTAGAATACTTAGAATGTAAAGGAATTCAACAAATTGTTTTATGGGAACAGAATTAAGAGTAAGGAAGGATGGAGCAAGGAACTACTTTATTTTCTTAAAAAGAAAAAACAAAAAACTGGAGCAGTTTTAATTTTTACAACTACATACATGTTTCGGTGTTCAGAGTGACATTAACTCTGACTGCATACGTGGCATTCTCCTGGATTCTCGGTTTTATGCTGGATTACCTTGGGTGCTTCCTTTGTACTAAGACTGCTCTTGTTATAGAATCTTGTCTGTTTTCTTTGTTATTATCCCACACCACTAAAGCTGTGGCAGGCAATATTTTGTATCCTTTGTATTAATCAGTTTCTGGCACATAATTGAGACATAGCCCCTGTTCGGTATTTGAATAAATGAATTGAAACGCATTATGTGTGGTAGGCCAAATAATGGCTTCCAAAGGTATTCAGTCCTAAATCCTGAAACCTGCATTTGTCACCTCCTATGGCAAAAGAGGCTTTACAATGTGGTTGAAGACCTTGAGATGGGACCTGAATGCAATCACAGGTGTCCTTTTAAGAAGGAGACAAGGGGAAATTTGACTACAAAAGAGGAAGGTAGTATGGCCCCTGAAACATGATTCTAGGCTGTTGGCTTTGAAGATAGAGGAGGGGCCGTGAGCCAAGAAGTGGAAGGATGGGGGGGTCTAGAAGCTGGAAGAGATATGGAAATAGTTTTTCACCCTAGAACCACCCAATGGAGTTTGATCCCTCCAGAACCTTGATTTTTATTTCTCATTGAAACTGACTTAGGACTTCAGTTGTCTCATAGCTATGTGAGGATAAATGAGGTTGTTTTAGGCCAGTTGGTTTATGCTAATTTGTTGCAGCAACAATAGGATACTAATAGACCTTGTGAGTTCTGATAGATATGTAAGCTCAGTTTTGTAACTGTTTCAAGAATCAGTATTGCCCCATTCACTGAGCGAAACGCCTGCCACAGACCTGGACCCTAGGCCCTTCGCACTGTCTTGCCATTTTACTGCCTGAAATAGGTTCTTAATACTGACTGACTTGACTTCCTCTTGGCCAAGGGGAGTCCTAAAACTGAGTTGTTGCCATGAGAAAGGAGATGAGCCTGCCTCTTCATGTCCCTCCCCTTCTTAGAGACGTCCTCTGTGACTCATTAACAGGCCTACGGCTATGTGAAACCTACCTGCAGGTCCTGGACATACACAGCAAACCAGTCAGTCTCCCTGTTGCTTCTCTCTGATTAACAGACCCTTAAGCATTCCTTTTCATGGACTCCTGGTCTTTTAAACAAAGCCTGACTCTTTCTTTCAGCCTGTTGTCAGCTAAAGAGTCTTTAAACCCACCTATAACCTGTAATCCCCCTTTTCCCGATGTCCCACCAGTTTTGGGTCCAAACTAAAGTATATTTTCCATGTATTGGTTTATGATCTCACTTGTAATTCCTATCTCCCTACAATGTATAAAACCAAACTGTAACCCCACTACTGCTAGTCTACTTACTTACGGCTTCTTGGGTGTAGGTCTGGGTCATGGTCCTCAAATTTGGCTCAGAATAAACCTCCTTAAATTATTTCACAGAATATGGCTTTTGTTCCATCAACATTGTTTTTATTTTTATGTTTCTGGTTGAGGTCAGTTATAGCCATTACTTTTGGACAATACCAAGGGAACCTACTTTAGTTCAGTAATTCAAGAGCAATTTACTAGGCACATAATACTAGGCCTTGGGTATATAAAGGTTGAAGGATTTAGCCTTTTCTAGTGAGAGGAATATTCCCAGTGGAAATGATGTTTGGATTGCGTAATACATGATAAGTAAGAGTGGCAAATGAAGAAAAGTGGAAGCCATCCTGGCAGAGGCAGCAGGTGGAAGCCCAGGGCTGGAGGCAGGAGCAGCAGCAGAGTGCGTCCCTAGGCCTAGACCCAGAGGGCCTGGGGGTTTAGGAGGGGAGGTCTGGAGGAAGTGCAGAATGATGCCTCTGAGGGGTTTAAAGGAGGAGAGGGGTGAGCAGATGGAAGGACAGGCAGAGGACAGACATTCAGATAAGTATAAAGACAGAGACAGACTCAGAGAGCGTGGCCATGCACTAAGGATGGAGCTTTGGGAGAAACTTGTGAGAACCGGCCAGAGGAGGAACCACACTGGGTAGCTCTTCTCTCATTTACCCTCCTCAGTACTTTACCATTTAAAAAAATGAAATTTTTTTTTACATATAGTTAAATTCATTTTTAGTATGCAATTCTGAGAGTTTCAAAAAAAAAAAAAAAGTACATATAGCTTGTAACCCATACCACAGTGAAGATGGAGAGTAATTCCTTCACCCCCAACCCTCTGTGGGCCCCTCTGCAGTCAGCCCTGCCCCTCCTGGCAGCCCCAGATCTGTTTTCTGGCCCAACACCTGCTCAATACAAGGGATGCATACACATTGTGATTTTTAGTTGTCATGTGTATTAGTGATTTCATTCACTTAATCTGGACTCTCAGTTTTGCCTTGAAAAAAGAGAATTTTATTTAGTCACTCTTTCTCCCTAAAATGCTGTGAAGTTCTTTTGGTTTTAAGAGGCTCATCAAATGCTTTTATAGAAGTGATTTGACTATTTTTGCAAGTAACTTCTTGAAACATGTTCTAAAAAGCATTTGCTTTACAACTGGCTGTGTTTTCTTATACTTTCTGAATATATTTCTTAATGCGTATGGCTTGTGAAAAATAACCCATGGAAGAAAAAAATCAAAAGTTCTTGTCAGGATAGTTAGCTGACTGCAGCTAGGTATATTCTAAACTAGTGTAGTTTTAAGTTTAAGGATGGATTTTCATAGGAGCTAATATAATGCCATGGTTCTACTAGTCACTGATACCAGCCTTGTTAATGAAATGATGAGGTATGTAGTAGGCTGAGGTAGACATTTAGCTTTTAGTCTCTGCTTTTATTGAATTTTTAAAATGGTTGATTAAAGTCACAAAGAGCTGCATCTGGGTTAGCTTTCCTCAATGTGTTTTTATGTATGCTCAGTGTCGCTGGAGTTTATGTTTGTAAGTTACCTTGGCCACTGTCAGTCCACGACATAGTCATGCCTTGCTTAAGGACAAAGATGTATTCTGAGAAGTATATCCTTAGACGATTCTGTGCTTGGGTGAATATCATAGAATTTATTTACCCAAACTGAAGTGGTGCTGCCCACTACACACTGAGGTGGAGGGTATAGCCTATTCCTTCAAGACTACAAACCCATATAGCTTCCACAGTTGTGCCACAGAGATAAGTTTTTGTGTAAGTAAACATACCTAAACATAGAAAAGATATAGTAAAAAAATACAGCATAAAAGTTAAAAAACGGAAAGTCTGGAGCTTATAGAATCGGGTGTTGTTCCAGGTGAGCCAGTGAATATGTGGTGAGTGAATTTGGAGGCTAGGACATGACTGTACATTACTTTAGACTTTATAAACAGGTTACACTAAATCTAAAAAAATTTTTCTTTTGCCAATAATTAGCTTACTGTAGCTTTTTTTTACTTCATAAACTTTTAATCTCTTTTAAATTTTTTGACTGTTTTGTAATAATACTTGGCATAAAAAACATATATTGTGCAGCTGTATAAATAGTCGTTTTTGTCCTTTTGTAAGCATTTTTCTATTTTTAGAATTTTTTATTTTAATTTTTTGCTTTTCAGACTTTTCTGTTTCTGAGTAACACACTGCTGTGTGACCTCATGATGGCTGTGACATCCCCAGGTGACAGGAATTTGGGGGCTCTGTGACAATCTAGGGGACCACCATGGGACCACCATCCCACAGGATCCGTCCATCACTGACTGAATTGTTGTTATGTGGTGCATGGATGTAGACCCAAGGGGTGTTTCCCACTGAAAAATTAAAAAAATAAAAACTTGTTTCCTATTATTCCAGTCCAGGACTGTAATGACCCAGTAATTCACCTGTAGCCCTTAAGTAGTTTACTTGCTGCTCCTACCCCCGACTGGCTCTAAGGGGAAATCATGTCCACATTTATCCTGCTTGGTTACAGACAGTAAAGGAGTTGATGATTTGCCTTTGTAAGAGCTAGCCAAGTTTTGGTGTGTGCGAAGTAAGGGCTGTTTTCCACTGTTGAACTCATAGTATTTTCTGCTCCCTCTGTAATATTTCTTATTCCTTCGAAAATTTTTGTGGCAGAAAATGCTAGCATAACCCAAGGCTTTGGAAATATCTGTGGATTTTTTTCAAGCTTAAAAGTATAGTATTCTATTTTTTTAAATAAAAACTAAGAGGAAAGATTGGCCAGAATTGATAAGGTGACATTCAAAACTAATAAAGGTGATGTTTTGCACATAGGGTGCAAGAACCAATTTGTTGAGTACACACCTTGGAGAACCGACTTGGCGATAATTCATTAAGAAATAAATGAATAACACCTAAGGGTTTGTATCCACCATCTGCTCTGCTTGAGTTATTAGTGTGATGCGGCTGCTAAGAATAGGTATGTTTTTAAGCTACATTAGTAAACCGTTGGGTGATTGCTCCCTCTATTTTGTGTGAGTTGGACCTCATCCTAAGTGTTTATGCTAAGTTGAGTTGTTTCAGAGGAAATACTTGAATTTGGAAGTTGCAGTGAGGCGTTTTTGACCACTTTTAGCAGAGCTCACTGGCGAGAAGCCTTGTCCAGCAGTCCAGGGGAATTCCCTACAAAACAGTGAGCATGATGTCATTGGAAGGGTTCAAAGTAGAATATTTGCTTGGTGGGTAGGAACTGTTTTCTGTAATGCTCCCTCCGTGGCTGGATGGCTGAAGCGGTGCTGGCAGGTAGTGGCTGCGTATGCTGCATGTGAGTGGGGGAATAATGACCATCTGTTAGGAAGGGTGGCCTCAGGGTCCACTCCTGCAGGGATCCCGCAAAAGACCAGTGGTTTATGTGAAAGAAGCAATTCATTAATAATATTAATAATATTCTAAGCCAAGTTACAGAATCTATAGATAAATTTTGAGCATGGCAATTTAATGACCTTTTACCTATTTCCTATTGCTAAATTTGGCTTTAGAGGTGTTTAAGTGACATTGTAACGAAAGGGTGACCTTCACTGATGGCCGAGATTTATCTGGCTGGTCTGGGTGGCTAGTTAGGTAACCAGTGGTGCCCTCAATCAATCAAACAAGATGACCTTCCCAGAGGGAGGGAAACTGTTTTCAGTCATGATTCTTCAAGTAGCTGTGTTCCTCTTCTGGCAGTTTCTAAGGACGGCAACAGAATTTTTCTGATGCTTTTCACATAATTGCAAAATAATAACTTTGGGACTGGGAGGTTTCTACTGCACATGAACAAGTAAAAAGCAGAATGAGAAAGGAAGTAATAGAAAATGAGATGAAATGAAATGTAAAAGAATATTCAAACTGGAAACCAGAAAATGCAGTCACATATTGGGGAAATCGTTGTGTATGAGCCATGTGGTATTTCTTCAGAGATATAATTAGCTGATAGGTATTCGTTCTGATACTTGTACCTTTCTCTTTCTTTTCATGACCCCTGTCTCTTCCATTTTAGAGCACCAAAACTACTTTGGAATAGATGAAAACCTTGGCCCAGTGGCAGTCAGCATCCGGAGAGAGAGAGTGGAAGATGCCAAGGAAAAAGAAGGTTCCCAGTTCAACTACAGGGTAGTTTTCAGGACGAGTGAGGTAATGGGGCTGCTTGGTGTTGTTACTGGTCCAAACTCTGACCCACCTTGGATGCTACTTATGTAGTTTGTTTTAAATAGGGCACTGAATTTATTTTTTTTAATGTTAATGATTGCAACATTTAAGGTAACTGAAAAGGGTATTGCAGTATATTTTATTTCAAATGAATAATTAGGAAACATATTATAAATGTTACCTTTTGACTGCGAACAATGCCTATAGGCGTGCAAACAGATATTCCTTTGGTGCAACCGATGCCTATAGGCTTTGTTCATTTTGCAAATACAAATGGAAAGCTTTACAAAAATCATGAAAAAGGACAGCTATTTCTTACTGTTACGGGTGTTGCATCTTCAGGATGATGAACCGTACCGGAGGGGCTGCTGCAGTCCTTGCGCACCTCAATGCCATGTTTCATTTCTGAGCTCTCCACAGCTGAAGGGTTAAATGGCAGTGATTTTACTGCTGCCTTACACCATAAAGAACGTGACGGGGCCAAGACACAGGACAAACATAAACAGTACAATTATATCAGAGTTTAAAAACAACTTCAAATCTAATGCAGAAAATCAAATCACCTGTGTTGGGGTGAACATCTGACTTGTCTTTTTACCAGTATAAAACCCACACTTGCTACATTGAAGAACCAAGTTAGTTCCTTCCTTGTTTTGCTTTGAGTGGAAACAGAGATTATTATATATAAATGGAACAATAGAAGTAGCTAAATAAGTGGAGCTGCTGATTTATATAAAGAATTATATCTGAGGCCAAGGGCCATGGTGCACTCCTGTAGTCCCAGCCACTCGGGAGGCTGAGGCAAGAGGATGGCTTGAGCCCAAGAGTCTGAGGCTACAAGTGAACTTATATTGTCCCTGTGAATGGCCACTGCCCTCTACCCTGGCAACATAGTAAAACCCTGTCTCTAAAAAGAAAGGGGAAAAAAAGAATGAGATCTGATCTGTACTTTAAATGTTATTTGCTTAGCCCTTTTAAATTAGAGGGCTGTAATTAATATAGTTGGCAAATATTACAGACTGTGTATTTTGGTTATTTTCCAGGTCAGACAGGGAAAAGAGAACCTTTTTCTAGTTCCCTACAGTTTGCTTGAGCATATGGACCCCTTTGCATTGAACTAGGCTCTATGCTGCATATATATTAGCTAAAGCCCCTGTCTGAAAGTGACATACTTTAAGTTATAGACCCATACTGTCCAATTCACTGTCAAACACAAGTGGCTATTTAAGGTAATTAAATAAAACCAGAAATTCATTTCCTGGTCACACTAGTTGCATTTTGAGTGCTCACTACACTGTGGCTACTGGCTACTGTATTAGTGCAGATGGAGAACATTCTTACTGGTGGAGATATCTGTCCACCAGTGTAATGGAGCATTATATAAGCCAGGGTTTCCAACCCCTGAGACCTGTGGGGTGCATGCTAATTTTGTGAAGACTGTTTTTTCTTATCTGTGGTACTAGATGGACCTTTTTTTTTTTTTTTTTTTTTGCTAATCAGCTTTAATTAATGTTTGTTTATTTACTATGTGGCCTAAGACAACTCTTACTCTTCTAATGGACAGCAGAAAAAAAAAAGAAAGAAATGACAATCCCTGAATTGCAAACATTAGGTGTCCTTATGACCACCATCAGTCTCTGTAGCTCCTATTGTTAGTACTCTTCCTAGTGTTAGAGGAGGTCAGGTTTCTTGATTTTTGGTTCTGGGGTTTTCTCCTGATACTAAATGTGAGGCATGTGCTCAGAATATTGATCTCATGTTGCATGATATGTTTGAGGACAACTAACAGATCATGAGACAAAATTTGGTAGTAGTCATCTCAGCCCTGAAGTCACCCAGACCATGGATGTCATTAGCTGTCCTCCGTCAGCCTCAGGAGGGAGAATTAAATAGAAGAAGATAAGAAAGGGAGTGGAAGAAAAGAAAGTGTAGGGGGATGGGGTAATAGGAAAAAGAAAAAAAGGGAGGGTGGAAGAAGAGTAACTCGTTAGGTCCAGAATCGTGGTCTGGTTTCTTCTTGGTATGAACTTTCCCCTGTAGGTTCACAGAGTTGTGAGAGTGTCTTAATTTTTAAAGTGTTGCTCTTCTGTATATTGTTTCAGGACTATTTGAGTGTTGATTTTGTTTCCTCGGATGGAGGACTTTAGCCCCTTTTGGCCCACTCAGAAAAGACCTTTATCTCTTCTTCTGTTTTTAAAGATAACCAGTTAGGTTCTAAGTAGGTAGCCAGGAGTAAGTATGATGTTTTGCCCTTCCAGCTTACAACACTGAGAGGAGCAATTTTAGAAGATGCTGTACCCTCCACTGCTAGGCATGGTACTACACGGGGACTGCCTCTTAAGGAAGTGTTGGAATATGTCATTCCGGAGCTGAGCATTCAGTGCCTGCGACAGGCTTCCAACTCACCCAAGGTCTCGGAGCAGTTGCTCAAGCTTGATGAGCAAGGGGTATGTATAATGTGTGAGATTGTATGTTTGTGTGTGAATTTCTGTCTGTTTTCAGAAGTTGTGGAGTTTTCCCATCCATCTTTCTTTGAGACTATTTATTTTAAATGCCTTGGAGCATTTGCTCTCTAGTTTTTCCCAAATATGCCTTTCTATTAGTTTAGAACATGATGCCCACCTCCTGTTGATTTGTGACCTATTTTTACCAAGGTTTTGGTATGTCCCAGCTAGTAGGAGCACATCTGATTATATGATTAATAGAGGTCAGGAGTGGTTTTTTTTCCCCCAGGGTTTAAAAACCTTATGTTGACCCTTTCCCTGAAACAGCATTTATTCTTGTCTACCATGTGCAAGGCATCATGCTGACAGATGTGTGTGAACAGCATGCATTAGGCAAATCGAAGCTGACTGAAAACCTAGCCCCCTAGCCTAAAGGACAGTGAGACTGAGCACAGAGGCTTCTGTGAGGCTGGGTATGTGTAGGAAAGAGACTTGGGATCTTGGAACCTTGGAGCATGAGAGCTTTGGGGAAAGAAGAAAAAACATTTGGGTGGGCAGATCTTCTGAAAGAAGTGGCATTTTAACTGAGCCTTTGGACTTGGATAAATTTATAAGAGGGACATATGAGCAGTTGGCTGTTTAAGGAACTTTGGCTAATTTAGTTTCATTACAAACAAAAAGGAAGATCATGAAGAGGAAATAAAAGGCAAGTTGAGTCTAGAACAAAAGAGACCTTGAATTGTAGGCCAAGGAGCTTGTGCAGCGTCAGGAGGCAATAGGGAGCCACTGAAAGTTTTCCATCGGGATGTAACATGATCAGAGCTGTATTTTAGGAAGATCCTGGTAAATGGGAATTGGGCAGGATCAATGAAGGTAGAAAACCGATGGTGTGATGTGATTATTGACATTGTGCAAGAGGGAATTAATGATGGACAAGATGAGGAGGGTGGCCCAGAAGGTGAGAAGAGGTCTTTTAAGTCTTAGATGCAAATAACTTGCAGGAGAAAATCAGAGGTAGCTGTGCAAGTACATGCAATTTATTTTAAATGAGTGGATTTGTTTTTAAATGCATAATTTAAAAAAAGGCATGATTTAAAAAAATGATGAAGTATATTTTCAGAATTTCTCAAGGAAAATTCTTTTTACATGTTTTAGAGAAAATACGAGATATCTCTTGTTTGACCCAGTAGTGATACTGTGGTTAAGTAGAATAAATGACACCTCAGATGGCTAGAATTCTAAAAGTGATTAAGTTGTGATTGGTCTAACAAGTTAATGGTGCATTATTAGCAAAAAAAAAAAGTAAGACTCAGAATGAATAATATTGAGATCTGTCCGTCTTAGGAATGAAAGCTGACATACTAACAACAACAAAGAAACCAAATCAGACTCTAAGCTCGAGCAGTTGACTTCTAAAATGGTATGATACACACAGTAGGCTTAGCGCAGTCACGACTGGCACAGTATGTGGAATGTATGAAAGGTACATTAAACAGTTGAGGAAAGGGTGGAAGGGTAGAGGGGGGATGGGTTTGGTCCATCCCCAGATGCTCACAGTTCCAGCAGCCTTGATAAGAAGAATAGCACTCATTTTCACGTTGCAAGGGAGTTGGTAAAGAGAACTTGGCACCCATGTGGTAGTTCCTTGTTCTTTTGTGTTCATAAGATATCTTGGTTCTTCCTTTAAGTTACATCATTGTACTGCACTGCAAGTGCCTGGTGGGTGAGGTGTTTGGTCCCCTGAGGCTGCTCTAGAAAATTCCACAAATGGTCCAAGTTCCCCTGAACCTCTCAGGCCTCTGCAGCTGCCACCCATCTGGGGATTCTCTTGCAGAGTGGTGAAAGGACATTAGGGCAGCTGCAGGTGACGGTCTCCCTGCAGCATGGAGCAGGCATCTGAGACATCTGTGTAGTTCAATGATACAGTGCCAGGGAGTTTTTTAAATTAGGCATTTTGAGTACTTTCAGCGAACATCTACTCATAATCTAATGTCAAGGAATTAATTTTGAAAATTAGATACTGCTTTTATACCAACCAGGGCATTTCATAGTTCTGGTTGCATTACATGTA
Source organism: Loris lydekkerianus (assembly GCA_963574355.1). Taxonomy (NCBI): domain Eukaryota; kingdom Metazoa; phylum Chordata; class Mammalia; order Primates; family Lorisidae; genus Loris; species Loris lydekkerianus. The sequence goes on along the minus strand of CAUYPK010067976.1, from coordinate 40,921 downwards.
CTTTTTCTTTAGACTTTATATTGTTTGACTTTGGTATACTCTCTTAAGGTGTTCATACGTAAACACAATAGGGGCATTCTAACTTTCTACAACTCTTAATAGTATCTGATTCATGATTCCTATAATACATAAAGAAAAGATACTGCTTATTCTCATCTCTAAAAGAGATTGGATAGGTTTTTGTTGTTGTTTTTTAACATCCTGCTTTCTAAGGTATCCTTAAAAGTGGCCACTTTTTATTCATTTCCCTAATAGTAAATCTGTCCAAGAGAGTCTAGGCCAATTTTATGTTACTGTTCTAAGGGTATTTTTTTTTTTTCCTTTACTCTTAAAATACGTTTTTAAAACATAATTTAATTACCTATATTTTGTGTTTGTAATTACATGTATTGCCAGTTTCTGTTCCTTGTTTAACCCACTGTCATTCAGTGTATCTGCTGTGTACAGGACAGGGTTTAGTGGGGGGAGAATTCGTGGGCACCCAGCTCACCCATTCCATTCCATGACCTTGGTAAGATGTTTTGAGGAGGAAAACGGAACACTAGAGAATTACAAGAAAAGTTGTTATTAAGAAGGACCCTAATGGTTATGTTACTTTACAGAATTTCACCTCTCTACTTCTAAAATCCCATTTTTCCTTTTCTTTTTTACATTTTTTTTTTATTAAATCATAGCTGTGTACAATAATGCATTTATGGGGTACAATGTGCAGGCTGTCCCAATTTGTATAATAGGTAAACAAAGTTATATAGGTTCACTTTTTAAAATATGTTATGTAAATGAATTATGAAAGTTCATTATTTTAGGGCATCATGATATCCTTGACAACAGTGATTAGCTTGTTCTTCAGGCTGTCTCCCTTCTCTTTTCCACTCACCTCATATGTGTAGGTCAGGTTTGCTGCAGACGGAGTAAGGAGGTCTGAATAAGCGAGGCTACACATTCAGAACACGTAGATTGAGTCAGAAGACTGAAGTGGAAGGGTTCACTGTGCATTCATATTTATTTCCAAGGCAGTTTTGAAGCTTTCCAGTTTTTTCCACCTCTTTTTAATTTAAATTTTCTTGTCAATAATGACAAAACTTCTGGCCTTGGGAGGAATGGAGCAGCCAGTTTTTACCCTGCCTCAGAAAGAAAATGACACATGTGCTGGTTCCTCTGCTGTCTGGCAGTAGGTATGTATTTGTCTAGCTGTTAGCACTGAAGCCACTGGGAATTTTGATGAGAGTATTTTTAGTTTGCAGCAGTACTCACGCCCATGTGCTAGCCTTGTTTTATCCCAGGATGGTGGGACTGGCTAGTATTCATATCAGACCAGTTAGATAAAGGTCAGTGCAGTGGGCTGAGTATTAGGCTCAGCCTGAGGTTTCCTGGGGTTATCAATAAAGGCTTGTTCTGAGAGTTTAGTACATGGGAAGCTGGAGCCTCTCCTTTGCTTTTTATCATAATAGACTGAGGAGTATGTGGCTAGCTTCCTGATATACACCAGCAATAGCAGTAGTTGATAGATTTTGATTGTCTTTCTAGATTTATGAAAGCTTTTTAGGTGAGGGAGATCTCTTTGCCTAATGTTTTGTTTTATTATTGTTTTAGCGGAATCATAGCCCTTGTTGTAAACAAGCCAGTATTGTGTATTTTAAGTCGTCAGAGACTTTTAAGTTTCACCTGGAAAACTGATCAGAGAAGCATGATTGGTGAACACCAGTGAGCAGTAAACTTGTGCCATGCTGTGCCGTGTATGTAATGAGGTGTGGCCACTGGAACCAGAGTTTGGCAGCTGGCACGAGACACCCGGAGGCTTTGCAGGCTGTTTCCCATGGGCCCAGGGGCTTCTTGGATGGAAACACAAATCCTCTTCATAGTTAGGGTCTAGCCACAGACTGGTTTGTCCAGTGGCTGGGAGGGAGGTTGTGAAGTTGACAGTACCGCAGGCAGCAATGAGGTCTCCTAGGATTTCAGTCCTCTAGTTATTTGGCCTTTTCCTGAGTGAACGTTTGCAAGAAGTCTTAAGTCTGTAAGAACCTCAGAGTCAGAGAAAGTCTGCCATTCTGGTGAGGATACTGCTGACCACACAATGCCCAAACCCTGGGGCTTCCAAAGCTCTGTTCCAGGCCTCCCCTCAAAGAGCTGGATGTGAACAAGAGGAAGAGATTTCCTCCTAGAGAGGCCAGGGCAGACATGGATGAACTGCCCGTGTGGCCCAGGAGCCTGCAGATGAGGTGATATGGGGCTGGCGGTAGCCTGAGGGGAGCAGAGGGTAGATAAACAGGGACTGCAGCCCCCAGGACAGAGTGAGTTCTGCAAGTGGGGATGATGGCGTGCTGATCCCTGCCAGCCAGAGGAGACATGCGACTCAGCGGGTGTTGGAGTGTGTATGGCATGCCTAGTACTCTGGTATTAATGGCGGGCTCTCATTAAAGCCAGGCCCAAAGAACTAGAGAGCCGAAATCTTCCTCTCACCATGAAAGAGAAGTCATCTAACGTGACACCAAGGATGTGAGGCAGTCATTTTGACGCGATATTACAGTGTTAATTCAGACTCCAATAATCACTGTGGCATCAATGTCTGTATACTAAGCATTAATTATGAGACTTTCCCCAATGCACTTTAAGATTCTGAAATATGTCTTCTGAGTCACCTAATGTTTATAATGAAATAATATTAGGCATTTTTATTATACTTAGGGGTTTTTTTTGAAGATGATGGTCTGTAATAAATGTGGTATCGTTGATTCAGATATCGAGGTGATCAGAAACATTTGTTCCTAAATCTCTGGCTGAATGGAAAATTTTTTCCTTGACCCTACTAAAGAATTAGTTCAATAAAATTAGTAATACTCAGTATTAAGTAGCATGTGCACACCATCTAATACTCCCACACTTGAGGTACAGATCATTAACCTCACTGTGCTGTGGAGAAGCCTGTGGCTCTGAGGGCAACCACAACCATGAACTACAGAGCCACAGCATCCATCCATACAGGTAGTTGATTTGGTCATTGTAACAGGAAGTGTTTCCTTTTGCATTCTCCCAAAGCATTTAGTCAGGATCTGGATACAGTCAGAATCTATTGGCAGTCGGCTCTCCCTGCTCAGTTCTGCGTTCATCCAGCCACAATGAATGTCTCCTGGTGGCTAAGGCCACCCAGACAGATGTGTCGGGCTGACTTGTATTGTGTGTTGTCATTAGGTAGTAATATGCCTGAGACGGTTTTCATCACTTTGCTGCTCAAGGGAAATGAGTAATCATTTTGCCTTATTTTACCGCTATAGTCAGCCATGAATTTTGATTAAAGACTTTTACAGCTCAATAATAAAAGTGGACAGTTATGGATTGATGTCTTTAGGAAATCAGTGGTGTCTGATAATCTCTTAGTCTCTGAGACTCAGATTGCTCACATTAAGTTAGTAAGACCTTGACTGAATGAGTGAGAAGTAGTTCCTATTATTTAGGAAAAATAAGAAAGCTATAAAAATGAGTCCATTTTATTCCCAGTGTTGGAAGGAAGACTTGTAGCTTCCAGAATGAAATAGACTATGAGGTAGGATTGTAGCAGGAACTCTTCATTTGCCATTAAAAATTTTTTTGGTGTACTACATATTTAGCAGACGTTTTCAAGATAATAAAATACAAGACATGAATGTAATTGTATAGCCAAAGGTATTTTTATGGAAGCAAAACATTTTTCTATTTATATACATGTATCATAATTACCATTGGGGTCCTATCCTTACCAGACCTTAATTTGTTTTGTTTTTTTTTCTTACAGTCCTACATATTTTCATGAATGTTCAAATAAATTAAAGAAGAAAAAGGCGTTAAGAACTAGAGAAGAAAATGTTTTAAAAGTTCATAGCCGGGTGACGCCTGTGGCTCAAAGGAGTAGGGCGCCGGCCCCATATGCTGGAGGCGGTGGGTTCAAACCCAGCCCTAGCCAAAAACTGTCAAAAAAAAAAAAAAAAAAAGTTGATAGCCTTTTTTCTCCCAACTTGGAAGATAATGCTAATCATTATATGAAGAGTATTAATCATTTCCACCGTTTTATTTTTTAGTAGATTCTTAAACCTGACTGCCTATCTTTTTTGGAAATCTGGTAAATTCTACATGGCCATGGCCATACATTTTATCTTTTAGGTTCTGACATTTCTTCAGCTGTATTTTGGGGTTTCTGGTTTTTTTTATAAATTTGTAGCATTTTGTACGGCAATAGCTGCCTTTGCTTATTTGCTTATGGGAATTATTCTGGCATGCTTTCCTGAGAACAAAATTCTAAGCTTCTGTAGTTTCACTTTTACTGGCAGTTAGCTTGTCTGGTATTCTCTGCTAAGTAATTACATTTCTCCCCTGTTTCAGCTGAGCTTTCAGCACAAGATTGGGATCCTTTATTGCAAAGCAGGCCAGAGCACAGAGGAAGAGATGTATAACAATGAGACAGCGGGACCGGCTTTTGAAGAATTCCTTGATCTTCTGGGCCAGAGAGTACGACTGAAAGGATTTACTAAATACCGAGCTCAGCTAGACAACAAAAGTAAGCTTCATATTTGTCTGTATGCACAATTTTAATTTGCCAGAGGTAGGCATACCGTGCCAATCTGCGTGAGCGATCACGTGCCCTGCTATTCCTGACCCCAGAAGCAACCTAGCAAGCTTATTTGGGATGGAGTTTAGATTTCCTCAGACGAGTAAAGGAAGCACATTTCTCATGCGATATGTGCTTCCCATCATAAGCTCAAAATGTCAATTCTTTTTCCTTTGTAACACGAGCAGAGAGATTTCCCAAGTGTTTCAGGAAGAATCTTCTAACATTTTTTTCTTCCTTTCAGCTTAACCTTTTCTGTTATACCCTTGTTTCAGTGTATCAAGGACAAGAACTGGATTCATTTCTGAGAGACAAGATATTAACACATTTCATTTATGGCATGTTATTGGGCTTAGTTTTTTTCATCTCCAGATGTTAACCTGGGAGCTGGGCCAATGATAAGAAAGCTGATGCATCTTATTTTTCAGGGACCTTAGTCAGGTCTCCTCAGGTGATGCACATTGCCAGATTGGCCAATTGAAAACCGGGGGCTTTATGCCTTCCTGTGATGTACTGCTACTTAGTTGCTATCAGCATCTAAAATGCCAGGCAGAGTAAAGTTATGTATTTTGTAAAATTCTGCTGATTATCAAGTGATTAACTGCTTATTCTTTCAATGAAAAGTGATAAGTAAGATAGATTCTAAAAGTGGAGCATCTGAGAATGTCTGGCCTCTACTCCTAGTAGGAGTGGTGAAATGGGAGTTTTCCATGTGTGAGTGTCTGGGTTTATCTGAATCAGGATTAGAACCCTGGAGGCCTTATGCCCTGAGGCTCTCTGCCTTTTATTATTCCTGCCCAAACCAATTTTTTTTTTTTTTTTGGGGGGGGGGGGGCAATAGGTGAAAGAGACTTGGGAAAACAAACCCAGAGGTATGTGATGGTTACGTCCAAAGCTCCGTCCCCAGTGTCTACTCAACTTGGGACCATCACTGATATTCCTGTAGTTGAAGGTAGTGTCTGTAGTCAGTTCTGTTTTTCAATGGTTTTAACTCGGTGATGGGTCCCATGTGACATCCACACATGCCAGAACTAGAGGTTGACTATTATATTAAATGTATATTGCTCATGCCTCAGATATGTGAAGTAGGGAAATAATTCTTGGCGCTCAAGAAGTGAATATCTATATATTTTAATAAAGCTCATTGAGACCTTTCCTGATATTTCTTACCTTTTTTTCTTCTTCAAACTCCCCTTTCTTACCACCATTTACCCTCTAGCAATGCTAGTATATCGCTCTTAGGAATGTTCTTCTACTGCTGACACAAACTCCTGTTACTATGAATATGTGTCTTCTCTCTTCAGTGTATGGAGTTAGAAAATATTTAAAGAACTTCTGACCCACATGGTCCATAAAACCACAATGCAGATAATCCAGATGTATGTAGAAATGATAGAACCTTTGAATTTTTTATGACTTATGAAATGTCCTTGATACATTACAGTTATATAGTACTAAGCACCTTACCTCAGGTAAATGATAACATATGAACTACATTTTTATATGCTGATTCTAATAATCAATAAATCTTTAGGTTATTTTTATGAGCAAGGCATTCTGTGAGATGCAAAAAAAGTCTGACATTATTTTAGCAGAGAGGAGATGTCTAAGAATTAGATATCATGAAATGGTCAAGTAAAAATTATGTCTTTCATGGAATGGATAAATAATCTTCCATCTAAAATTGGAGGGACAGCTTGGCATCCATAGCCCAGTGGTTAAGGTGCCAGCCACATACACTGAGGGAGGCAGGTTCAAACTCAGCCTGGGTCTGCTAAACAACAATGCTGACAAATGCAACAAAAAATAGCCAGGCATTTTGGTGGACACCTGTAGTCCCAGGTTGGGAGGCTGAGACAAGAGAATTTCTTAAGTCCGTGAGCTGGAGGTTGCTGTATGTTGTGACACCATGGCACTCTACTGAGGGCAACATAGTGTGACTCTGTCTTATAAAATAAATAAATAAAATAAAATAAAATTGGAGGGAATTGGGTTTTAATTTTAACTTTGTCTGCCTTAGGACTTTGGTCTAATCCAAACCTCACTTTACTCACAGAAAAGTTTAGGGTGTTGGGAAAGTCTATCTGGGACATTTCTTCAAGCTCTAAAATGGTTTGCTTTCCTCTTGAGTACAAAGTGAAGTGAAGCAAGAAAAGAGGGGATAGGAGCCACTGAAATGTTCTACTACCAAGAGCAAAGTGCACAATTCCCACCATGGGCAGCCTTTACTGGTCTAGGTGCAAAGAATGATAAAAAATAATGGCCTATATATCTTTTTGAAGAGATATTTGCAGCAAACCCCAGAACAAACCTTCTTAGGGTTTGTTAACCTTCTCTGTTAAGATGTTTCAGGAAAAAAAAAAAAACTTTCAGAATATTTTAGCAATTCATCTTTTAGTACTGCTTGGGATAGGCAAACATGATAACATTTTAAAAAGTGCCCCTCCCCCCCGAATTATGGGAAGATGGCTGACTAGAAACAGCTTTTGCCAGAGGCTCATGCCCAAAGGGAGAGATATTGGACTGAAGTGGATGGAAACCAAATGTGAGGAGCTCTGCCCTGAGAGGACTGTGTGAGGTACATATCACCAAGGCTGAATCAAGCAGCAGAAACAAGAAAATGGAAGAAAAACAATAGTGTGGTGGTGGCACTGTAGCAGTGAGGAATGGACTCATCAGGGACAACCTATCAATTCAACTAAAAAAATATAATTAACATATTAAAAAAGAGAAAAAATAAAGAAGCTGAAAATACTCAGGAGGAATCAGCTGAATAACTTTGGCAACATGAAAAATCAGAGCAGATCAATGCCTCCTGAGGATGATAAAGAAAATACATCAGATAATTCTATCCATGGAGAAATTACTGAAATGTCAGAAATAGAATTTAGAATATGGATGGCAAATAAGATAATTAGAATGGAGGAAAAGATGGAAACAGAGAACCAAAAAATAATTCAGAAGTTGTCTCAAGAAATTAATTCAAAGACAAAGTCATCAAGGATATGAACATAATTAGAAAAGATAGAAGAGGTTAAGGAATTGAAAAGGTATTTGAGGAGCTTGAAAATACGATATTGTCCCTCAAAAATAAAGTTGGTCAGTGTGAAGAAAGAATCTCAGATAAAGAAGACAAGACTTGTGAACTATCCCGAGCATTCAAAGAGGCAGAAAAATGGAGAGAAAGAACAGAATACTCCCTGAGAGAATTATGGGATCATTCCAAGAAATCAAACATCTGAATTATAGGGATTCCTGAAAGAGAAGAGGATGGTCCCAAAGGCACAAATTCTCTGCTCCAAGACATTATGGCAGAGAATTTCCCAAGTATTGCAAGAGACACCAAAATTTAAATCATAGTTTCAGAACCACAGCATGTCTCAGTCCAAACAAAGCATCCCCTAGACACATTGTAATTAATTTTGCCAATGTTAATATGAAGGAGAAACTTCTGCAAGTAGCCAGACATAAGAAAAGTATTACTTCCAAAGGGAAAAGTATAAGGATGACTGCAAATCTTTTAGCCAAAACTTTACAAGCCAGAAAAGGATGGCCATTGACCTTCAACCTTCTTGAACAAAATAGGATCCTATACCCTGCTAAACTGAGTTTCATTTGTGATGGAGAAATCAAATACTTCACTGACATCTGCATGCTGAGGAAATTTGCCATGACTAACCAGCTTTACAGGAAATACTCAGATCCATTCTTCATAACAAGGAATAGGAGGGTACACCACCAAAGTAAACCTACCAGAAATTAAAGGATAAAGCCTAGCTTCCAAAATGGCAAGAGGCATAAAATTAAGCTCTGGACTTCTGAAAAACAGGATGACCAAAAACTCTGCCACATCTATCCATTGTCTCAAATAATGTGAATGGTTTCAACTCTCCTTTAAAGAGGCATAGGCTGGCTGACCGGGTACAAAACTCAGGCCAGATATCTGTTGCCTACAAGAAACTCCCCTATCTTGAAGAATAAAACAAGCCCAGGGTGAAGGGATGGGCAACAGTATTCCAGGCAAATGGAAAGCAGAAAAAAACTGGGGTTGCAGTCTTGTATGCAGATACATTTGGATTCAAACCAGCAAAAATAATGAAAGACAAAAATGAACACTTCGTATTCGTCAAGGGAAACACAGTATGAAGAGATTTCAACAATTAACATCTATGTACCATATCTGAATGCTACTCACTATATAAAACAAACCCTAACTGATCTGAAAAAGGTGATATCTTCCCACACTATAATAGTTGGAGATTTTAACACCCCATTGACAGTACTGGACAGATCTTCCAAGTAGAAACTAAACAAAGAAACAATGGACTTAAACAAGATCCTAGAACAAATGGACTTAACAGACATTTATAGAACACTTGATTCTAACAAAAGTGAATATACATTCTTCTCATCAGTCTGTGGATTATCTTCCAAAATTGGTCATATCTTAGGTCACAAGACTAACCTCAATAAATTCAAAAGAATAGAAATTGTCCACTGTATCTTCTCAGACCATCATAGAATAAAAGTTAAACTTAACAGCAATGGAAATCTCATATTCAAATGAAATCATGGAAACTTAAATTATCTTATGCTGAATGATAGCTGGGTCATAGATGAGATCAGGAAAGAGGAGATAATTAGATTTCTGTAACAAAACAATAATGAAGCCACAAATTATCAAAACCTGTGGGATACTGCAAAGTCATTATAGGGAAATTTATAATTTATAATTATTAATTTATAATTTATAATTTATTAGATGCCTTCATCAAGAAAACAGAAAAAGAGCAAATCAGCAACCTAATGGGCCATCTCAAGCAACTGGAAAAGGAAGAACAATCTAATCTTAAACCTAGAGGAAGAAAAGAAATAACCAAAATTAGAGCAGAACTAAATAAAATTGATAACAAAATAATTATTCAGAAGATCGATGAAATAAAATGTTGTTTCTTTGAAAAGATTAATAAATTTGATAAACCTTTGGCTAGACGAACCAGAAAAAGAAAAATAAGAACTCTAATTAAACTACAAATCAGAAATGATAAAGGGGAAGTAACAGAAATAAAAGATTCTCAACAATTATTACAAAAACTCTATTCCCAGAAATGTGAAAACGTAGAGGAGAGGGACCAATATCTAGAAGCACATTACTTTCCAAAACTCAACCAGGAAGATTTGAAAATCTTGAATACATCAGTATCAAGTACTGAAATAACATCAATTATATAAAATCTCCCCAAAAAGAAAAGCCCTAGACCAAATGGTTTCACACCAGAATTCTATCAAACCTTCAAAGAGGAAATAGATTCTATAATGCATGAACTTTTCCAAAATACAGAGAAAAAAGGAATCCTCCTCGATATATTCTATGAAGCAAATACCACCCTGATCTCCAAACCAGGAAAGGACCCAACAAAGAAGGAAAACTAAAGACCAGTATCATTAATCAATATCAATGTAAAAATATTCAACAAGATATTAGCAAACAGAATACAATAACACATTAAAAAGTTTATACACCATGATCAAGTGGGTTTTTTTTATTCCAGAGACAAAAGGTTGGTTCAACGTATGTAAGTCTATAAACATAATATACCACATAAATAGAATCAAAAACAAAGATAACATGATTCTTTCAATTGATCCAGAAAAGGCTTTTGACAATATCCAGGATCCTTTCATGATAAAAAACACTCAAGAAAATAGGCTTAGAAGGAATATTCCTTAAGCTGATAGAGGCTATCTACAAACCCCATAGCCAGTATCATATTGAATGGAGTAAAAGTATTCCTACTCAAATCTGAAAACAGAAAAGAATGCTCACTGTCCCTACTACTACTTAACATAGTGTTGGAAGTCCTAGCCATTGCAGTCCGGCAAGAGAAGGAGATCAAAGGAATCCAAATAAGGACAGAGGAGGTCAAACACTCCCTCCTCTCAGATGACATGATCTTATACCTGGAAAGCCCCAGGGACTTAACTACAAAGCTCTTAGAAGTGATCAAGGAATATAGCAGCGTCTCAGGATACAAAATCAATACCCGGAAATCAGTAGCCTTCCTATATGCTAATAATCATTAAACCGAGAATAAAATCAAAAACTCTATTCGTTTTATGATAGCACCAAAGAAGATGAGATACTTGAGAATATAGCTAACAAAAGACATGAAGGATCTATATAAAGAGAATTATGAAACTCTGAGAAAGGAAATAGCAGAAGTAGTCAGCAAATGGAAGAACATACCATGCTTATATGGCTGGGGAAAATCAACATTATTAAAATGTCCATACTACCCAAAGCAATCTATAGATTTAATGCAATCCCCATCAAAGCATCAATGTCATACTTTAAAGAACTTGAGAAAATATTACTTTGATTCATATGGAACCAGAAAAAAACCTGAATAGCAAATATAACTATTGCTATTAGAAATAAAAACAAATCTGGAGGTTTCAGGTTGTATTAGAAGGCCATAGTGATCAAAACAGCATGGTACTGGCATAAAAATAGAGACACTGATCTATGGAATGGGATAGAGAGTCTAGAGATGAACCCAGCCACATATTGTCATTTAATCTTTAATAAGCCTAACAAAAACATGAAATGGGGAAAAGGATCCTTATTTAACAAATGGTGCTGGAAGAACTGGTTATCCACATGATAACCACATGACTGAAGCTGGACTTGCCCCTCTCATCATTGACAAAAAATAGATTTCATTGGATAAAATATTTACATTTAAGACATGAAACAATATAAATTGTAGAAGAGATTGTGGAGGAAATACTTGAAGATACTGGCCTGGGAAAAACTTTATGAGGAAGACCCCTCCCCAATCCTAGCAATTGTAGCAATACCGAAAATAAATAAATGGGACTTGATTAAGCTAAAAAGCTTTGGCACAGCTAAGGGTACACAGACAGCCCTCAGAATGGGAGAAGGTTTTTGCATGTTATGAATCTGACAAAGGCCTGATAATTAGAATCTACAGAGAACTCAAATTAATAAGAAAAGTGCAAACAATGCTCTCTATAAGTGGGCAAGAGATTTGAATAGAAACTTCTCTGAGGATGACAAATGGCCAATAAACACATGAAAAAATGCTCATATCTTTAATCATCAGAGAAATCCAAATCAAAACCACTCTGAGATATTACCTAACCCCAACAAGATTAGCCCACATCAAAAAGTCTCAAAACACCAGATGCTGGCATGGATGTGGTAAGAAGGGAACACTTCTATACTGCTGTTGGGAATATACACCTTATACCAATGGTATCTGACCATCTATAAGTTAATTTATCAGCATCTTTATGTAAGCACTTCAAGTACTCACCTTATTCATGAAATTGCCTTCCCTGAGTGCTGAGTGCCTTTTCAGAGCATCCAAGAACTAGAACTAGGTAGGGTATTTTTTTTTTTTTTTTTTTTTTTTTTGAAAATTTTAGGTCTATCACTGAGATGGGTATAAATATTGGAAAGAAAGACACACTACAGAACACAGAAAGAAGAAAAAGGTCCATGAAAGTTAGATATTTTAGTGTTTTTAAAGTAAAAATTTGTTCTTTTAGATTAAAAAGAAAGATTAATTTAAGGTGAGTTCCCCCCACAATCACAACAGAATAAATGATGTTGAACAGGATGGTTTCTTGTTTAAAAAGTAAAAAAATCACCTATACGTAAGATCAAAACTGAGAAAACCAGTCCTGAATTCTATTTACGTCTTCTTTTCTATTTGTCTTCATTTATCCGTATGCAAAAAATCATTTAGAACTTCACTACATTAATTATTGCTTAAATGTTTTATAGTCACTGGGGTACAGTGTCTGAACTCTCAATCTGAGGTAGTATCATTGATAATACAGATGGATTTTGAATTGTCGAAGAGTCATTCTGCTTTTCAAAAAATCAGTAGCCTTATGATGAACAGCTCAAATGTCATGGTTTTAACAAACATGTCAGTGCTCACTGCAAAAGATCATATTCATTCTGCATATTCTTAATTCATGTGACACATCACACTGCACTTCCTGTTGAAAGGAGAAAAGATTAATTCTATCATGCAGGGAAGGAAATGTTTAAAATAACATTTTTGTTCCCATTTCTATGTTTGGTCAACCTTGTTTCATTTTTCTGGGTTCCAGAAGACCAAGTGCCCAGAAGGAACTAAGAATTAACTGTAAACACACAAAAGGATGCCCCAGGGGTCCCTGCCTGTTAGTCTTACCCTTTAGATAATTGCATCCCAACCTGCACTGGTTTCTTTCCTCAGCTGCTTAACCTGTGTACCTGCTTGTAAGAGCACCTTGCCTTGAGTTGGTCACCTGTATCTGTATTGGGAAGGCAAGAACAGAGAAAAGGAGCCCCTGAGGTGTGGTGTAAGAGGTGGGGAAGCAGGGGAGAGCCCAGTGGAATTTCTTTTGATACATTTGTCTTTTGTAATCATAACCTTCTAAGTGTTAAAGCCCTAATTTTGTAGTTGCCTAACTTGCTTTTGTAATTGGTCTTTGCTTTCAGCTGATTCCACAGGCACTCACTCCCTGTATACCACATACAAAGACTACGAACTCATGTTCCACGTGTCCACCCTTCTTCCCTACATGCCCAGCAACAGACAGCAGGTACGTCCCCCCCAGCTGCCGGCTGAGGTCAGCTCACTGATGAAATCGATGCGTTTAGAATTTGTAAAGAATCAGTAGAGTTTTTCTTGGCTACCGTCAATAATTTGGGGCTCTTCTATCATTTGAAAGTATTTAGGCTTCAAAGGTAGTAGTATTGCACTTTTTTCCGTGTAAGATTTAGAAATTCTTCTGCACTCATCTTTATTGCTTGCAAGGCAAAATATTAAAACGCATTAACTGCCATGTAAGTTGTTTGTAACTTATGCTAGTATTTGAGCTCAGGGCCACATGAAGCGTATATAACTCACAAATCCTTGACCTAATAAAACAGTGTGGCCCCAAGGAAAAATAATTTTTTCTACTGTGGCAGTCACATGTGTTAAGAGAAGCCTACGTCAACTCTGTTAACTACAAAAGGGCTAGTTATGCTGATCTAACCTAGCTTTCTGCATTTGGATAAATAACTTATTTATAGAAAACTATTTGCAACTGACTGGTGCTATTGTTTTAATTGGATTTATCAGCCAAAATTTATTGACCTTTTCAGAGAAAAAGAAAAAAATCAGTGTGCATCATGCTTTGAACACAGCCACTCACTAAGAATTAAGAATTTTAGAAAATGTGAGTGATACATAAAACAGCGTAAAGTAATTCAAATTACTTATCTGTATAACCATAAAATACGTTCAGCAAGTTCTTTTTGCAAAGATTGTATAAATTATGGGTGTCTTTTTCCCTTGTGCTAGAAATATTTGAAATGCCATATTTACTTCATGAGGTTACGAGACTTTGAGGATTGTTTGATACAGAAAACAATGTGTGTGCAGGATAGAGAGGCTCTCTAGAGTAGAGAAGGGTCTATTCTACAGTTTATTCAGAATCTTACTCTACCTATGTGAAGTTAAAGATTCTTTCAAAAATACTCACTGGTTGAGTTTCTGAAAATGTTTTTAGAAAAGGTTTGTAATTTACTGAGATCTTACAACTTATTCATTGGTATAATCTAATTTTAGGGATTTGACTGAATTGGGATTAAATCCAGAGTTAAAACAAAGTATATTTTCACACTTAGGAAACTTAGTTCTTCTGGTATCACTTAACTCATACTCCTTTGCTCTAAGTATATTAAAAAGCATCAAGGACTACAAAGTACTTGCTAAAAAAGTTATTTGTCAAATGAATGAAACTTAATTGTTTCAGAGGATTTTTCCCTTTTTAAACTCAAAAAATTCTCTTTTTTAAACTTACAAACTTTTAAACTCACAAAATTCTGTCAATCTAATCAAGATCTACATTTTTTTCCAAAGAAAGAACTAGCTACCTACCTCTCTTTCCCTCATCACTAGTTTTAAAAAGAATCTTAGCCTCAGACCTGACAGCCAGGATGAGAAAGCCCCTGGTTCCCAGGGCTGTTCACATTGGGGACACCAGCTCCTTCTTCATTTGTGTTCTCATGGTCATTGCTGGCTGGATTTTCTTGCCATTTTTCATCTAATACATACCTCAATCCCTTGTCCTTCCCAAATTTTCTGCAGTGTTTTCTAGTAATCATGTTCTTCCCACCACCTTGAAATAATCCAGCTCTAGATTACACATCTGCATACTTTTTATGAGGTAGACTTAAAATCTCTAGCTCACAAGTATGTATTTATTTACATATGCTTTAACCTAAAGGATTTCAGCTCTTAAAAATTTATTTGGAATAATACCGAATAGATGCACTGGATATTAAGAGGCTTAATTTAGACAAGTACAGTTGTCCAGCAGATACTAGTGAAGCATTCGATAATTAGGCCCAGAGGTCAGTATGTTGGCAGAAATACAGCTGCTGTCTTCTGACCCCCGGCATTGAGTATTCAAGCCACAAAGCCCCTCTCGTCCTCTAATTGAGTCATTGGCCTCCAAACGGAATTGACTCCAGTGTTTCATAAGCGACAACCTTTAGAATTCTGAAGTCTTTGCTGTTACCAGAACTCAAAACTGGCTTCCCACCTCCTTTCATTGTATAATGATTAAAACCTGTGGGCCTTGGCAGTTCTCTGTCCCTGACTTTATTTCACTGAAACTTGAAAAATTCCATACACAAAAATCAAGAGAGCAAAGAAGTAAAAATGTAAATGGGATGGAGGTAGAGGTGGATGGGAGTATGTTCCCAAACTAGAGATTAAAAGAAAAATCCATGTAAATTAAGACTGTGCATCTCAGACTTCATTATCTAAAGACCTGTTTTGTAGTTCACCTTTTTTCTTTTACCTTGATCAAGAGTCCATGGCATTATATAAGGTATGCTGATAGGCTAGGCTAGAGGTAGAAAAAGTAAACATTATTAACATTTGTGTTCTGTTTTTAATTGTGCTTACCTTGTATGTGTAGTGGGTATGATCCTGTGTGCGGATCATTGGGAACTCTTTATACTAAATGTACTGTGGGCAAGTTAAGCAGAATACAAAGACGTTAGGTGAATTGAGCAAGGTAAGAGATGACTTGAATTCTGAACCTATCTCAGTCACTTGCCAGTGGCCCTGGGGAAGGTTCTTAGTTTCTCAAGATTCATGATAATAGTATAGAGAAGCCATGGCCTAGATAGCCAGAGGAGCTGCTTTGAGCCCTGTAATGAGGAAGATGGTTCTGGGCTAGCACCAGGCTCAGAGGGACAGAAGACTGTCCTTTAGAGATAACTTCCATAGATTTGGAAGTGAGGACCTGAGCCCCACATGCGTGTGGTGAGACCACATGAACAGCATAACCCTCTCAGTGTGAGTATCTGGGATGCAAGGCTGTCTTTGAGGCTTCTTTCTTACTAGTTTGAAAAAAAAAAAAAAAAAAAAAAAACCTTCAGCAAAACACAGGTGTTAAGAACAAGAATTCTAGAACCAGGCTCCCTGGATTTGAACCCCAGCTCCTCACTTGGCGACCTTGGGCAAGCTTCTCTATGCTTTAGTTTCTCTTACCCCTAAAAGCAGGAATTTGTTACCTGTCTTACTCACTGCGATGTCCCTGTGTACCTAGAAAGGTACCCAGAGCATGGTAAATAATCAATAAACATTTGTTAAACGAATAATGAATGAATAAAACAAATCTTTCTTAGGTGGTAGTTTATAAGAATTAGATGAATTAATATTTGTAAAGCACTTAAAATAGTGCCAGGCATAGAGCGTGCTCAGTAAGTTCAAGTAGTTAACATTTTATAATTCATTCAGCATTTTAGATGACTTAATTTGCACTTTATTTTCCTGCTCCCAGTTCTAAAGATCTGTAATGAAAAGCTGAGGCCTGAATGGCTAAGAAAGTTTGTCAATCATAGGGACTAAGTTTATCAATCATTTCAGAAAGTTATTTTTACTTTGACATTTAACAGAATATTTTGTTGCACACAGGTTATCATTAGAATGTTCTGTCTGTGGAGAAATGATGCCACTTTGTACTTTACAAATTTTATTATGGATTGTACTGACTCTTTCCAATTTTCTCGCTCACCCCACCCAGGCCCACATACTGTGTTTGTACCCAGGGCAAAAATGTCTGAAATGACCAGCTGGGTTCATAAGTGCAATTTGAGACCACGGGACTTGGCAGAGTGACCTGGCCTGTACATGACTTGTGCCTGGAACTTTGGCCTCATCAGCACCATGGTGTTTGTGCCTGTTTAAGTGGTCCAGACTCATCCACATCAGATCAAATTTCTTGTTTCCATTCTTGTAATAAATCAAGCTGAAAGCTGATTCCAAGATACATTAAGTCTTGAGAGAATTTGTCACAATTGCAAAAGTTTAATCCTTGGAATGTCTCTGACTCTTAGCAAGAAAACCTAGTCAGACCGAGAGAATGGTAAGAAACCTGGCTCTTGGAGTATTTTCTCTCTTTAGTCAAGCCCTGCGGGTCTCCCTGAGCCTGTTTGGCAGGCCATCCACTTTTCCTTTCTTTTTCTTTCTCTTTTTCTTTTCTTTTTTTTTTTTTTTTTTTTAGACATAGTCTTAAGCTGTCTCCATGGGTAGAGGTCTGTGGCATCATAGCTCACGGCAACCTCCAACTCAGGCTCAAGTGATCCTCTCGCCTCAATTTTTTTCTATTTTTAGTAGAGACAGGGTCTCGCTTTTGCTTGGAGTGGTCTCATACTCATGAGCTCAAGCAGTCCACCCACCTTGGCCTCCCAGAGCGCGTCCATCCGTTTTTCTAGCGCTATCTCCTGTGTATGCTGCTTCTTGCCCTCTAAGATGAATCATGGCTAAGCCATCCTGGGTTGTCATCAGTGGAACTTCACAAATTAGCTTTAAATTTAACTTTGAATGAGAAAGTCTTACTTCAAACTAGGCATATAAAACAATAGAGGGATCTCAGTGCCTGGCACACAGTAGCCTTTTTCTTTTCTAATGTATGGATGAAATTTGAGCTGCTGTGATTGTAAGGTGTACCCAAATACACCTAAGGAGGCACCTAATCAGTTAAGACCAAGCCCTTAGGATTCTGAGATGACAATTAAAGGATGCTGGCTAGGCTGCACTATGGTTTGCCATCCCTTTCCCCTTCCATTATAGACTCCGATTACATAGAATTTCATTGACCAGTTAGAAAAAAACATAAACTAAATGCTAAGGAAAACATTCACCTTTAAGAAGGTCAAGGAATTATTTATTTCATGTTTGGCAAACTCTTAAAACAAAGTGAGTAGTATTTTTGTTATCTTTCCAGATATTTCCTTTAGTCTCCAAACAAATATAAGTATCCTGTTAGTGGAGAAAGTGTTGTTTTTTCTATTCTCTTTTAGAGAGCTTTAGATTTTATTTTACTCATCTTAATGAATCCCCTCCCCCCCAGCCCCCGACACTGTCTTTTATTTTTTCCTGCATAGTGCATTATGTGACCATGGTTATATTATACTTTCAAAAACATTTTTTGGCCTATTTTACAAAGCAAAGGAATATGCTTAGAAAGAGATAAAGGCCATTCAGCATGTTGTCTAATAACCACCCTGGAAGTTTCCTTTAACTTACATTTTTAGAATTCCTATGGGGAAGTATAGAATTGGACCCAATGCCTTCCTTTAGGAGGAAGAGAGGCTGAATAACTGTCCAATTTGCTGTTGGAGTCACAGCAGCCAGAAGCACTGACTAAAGAGTCCGTCCTCGTACTGTGTTTGAGAGGGCGACCATGTGCACTAGCACATTGTGATCACCCAGGAAGGAGGAGGTGTGGGCTCCCTGCGTGGCTTCAGCCACTGTAAATTCCATCTCCTATTTGCAACTGGAAAATTTCTGTGTTCCAAGGATATTAAATAGAAGTGCAGCGGGAGCTGCTGTGTTTCGTGTTCTCTAGACACTTGGAAGACAATGTTGGGCACGTTGTTAGGCTGTTCATTAGCTTCTGATTTTCCTTTGTGTTGTTACAGTGCATGTGAATCATGTATTTCAGTTACCAGGGAGAAAAAGGAAGAATATCTTTGCCAAATAAAATTGTTGTAGATTTTTTTACATGCATTTGAAATGGCACGTGGACTTAAATCTTGCAAATGTTCTTAAAACTACAGATAAATGATGGGCCTCATTGAGTCTGTATTGTTATATATTAATGTATGTTTCGAAACTTTACTCAGTAAGGCAATTTTTGTGTTTATAACTTTAACCCTGGAGATTTAAGTAGAAATTTTCTAGCACATGAATCAGCAATTTAACTGGCTTGTAGAGAACTCTAAAAGAATAAACATTTCATTCCCACTTTTCTAGGCCTTTTATCATGCTAAATCACAAGTCAGGGATCTGACAATGAAATCCTTTTCGTATATGGATTTAAAATGCTTTAAAATTTGAAATTAATGCTCTTTACAGGGGAATATGCGTTATAGATGTCAAATTAAGGGCAAGGTCATGGTCTTCATTACTTCTAGTAAAGAGAGATTTACTACCTGAGATTGACCTGTTCCAGCAATGACATCACCAACTCATGTTAGGATTATTATATGTATTAAAACTGAAGATCACAAACATTTAGAGCACAGATCTATGCCTTCACTTGCATAAACTTACAGAGTGCCTTGTGTTGGAATTCACCACCACATGTTTGTAGCAAAGAAGTGATCACAATTTTAATGTCAGTAAACATTTGTATCATTCATTCGTTCAGCAAGTGTGTATCAGGTACGTACTTTGCTTGGCCTGCCAAGCAAACTAGGAAGAAACTAGGAAGCGAAAAGTAAGACCTGTGCCCATCCTCATGAAGGTTATGATCTGATGCAGGAGTGAACCCATTATTAGAAAACAGTGGAACAATTAGCACAATAGAAATAGGCCTGGGGGTTTAGGTGGAGTGCCAGAATAGTCTTGGAGAGGAACTTTCTTTCAGATGAGAGAACATTTGTCTAGGACAATGGTTCTCAACCTTCCTAATGCCGTGAGGTTTTAATACAGATCCTGTGGGTCGTGAACCACAGGTTGAGAACTGCTGGTCTAGGAGATGCTTTGAATGAAGGGGCATTCTTGGCAGGAGGAACATCACAAGTAAAGGTATTGTTAGAATGTCACTACTTAGGTTTCCTTCTCTCCTGCCTGATTTGCAGTTTGTACAATTATAAACTATTGGGTTTTCTGGTTATTATTCCAGTGGAATTCCATGTTTATGAATTACATTTAAAAAGCCAGGTTTCAATTAATTAGTTTGAATTATTACCTCCCAGAATGACAGTGTTCTGTATTTTTGTTACTATGGGAGCACACAGTATAAGCTCAGGCCAGTCAGTGTAAAAGCATAATAGTGCTTTCAGTGAATCTGTTCCCTTTCTTAATCTTTGTCTCTTCCTTTTAAATTGAAGAACTTCAACTATAAAATTCTTAAAATGTTCTGAGTTCTAATGTCCTACTATTTTAGGTGTACACACAAAAGGACTTGGATAAAGATGAAAAGGAGAGAGAATACAAGTTGGGTTTTAAAATAAAAGAGATAAACTTGAATATTTAGGTGTTTCTTTCCATAGGTCTTTTGCATGAAGCCCGTTTTACTTTATCTGTGCCAAATTTAGGGACACTGAGCTTCCAAAGAATAACTCTGCTTATTTAAATCACTTCTTTACATTGAAAGCTGAATGAATTATATATGGTTAACTCATTTTGTTTTAAAGAAAAAGTAACTCTCTGTATATGTTGTGTTCACTTTCTTGACCACAGCTTCTGAGGAAAAGGCACATAGGAAATGACATTGTAACCATCGTCTTCCAAGAACCTGGGGCACTTCCTTTTACTCCAAAAAACATCCGGTCTCATTTTCAGCATGTCTTTGTCATAGTCAAAGTACATAATCCATGTACTGAAAATGTGTGTTACAGGTGAGTCAGTAATTCCTGATTTGTCATTCTCCGAGGTTTATTTCAGTAGAGTATTTTTTTCTAAAATATTCTTATTTTCAGTTATTATTTCTAACTTCATAATTTTCAAATTACTCAGCCACTTTTTATAAGAGATAATTGCCTTCCCAGTTTGCCCCCTTGAAAAAGTGAAATGCAGATCAAAATGGGAGATTACACATTTCCTCTTTTTTTCTCCTATAAAAACCATCCAGCCCCTGCCAGAACCAATAATTGAGTTGGTATCAGCCTTTGAGTTGGATGATATCGCCATTGAAATTCTTCTTTAGGGGAAGTGAGTATTGTGGCAGTAAAGTATTTCTTTTCATCAAAGATCTTGGACACAACTTCCACAGGCTGCTGAAGCCAGGGCTTGATACTTTGGTAACTTCAAAAGGCCACATGTGCCTTGGAATCCCGAGACTATTTCTGGCAAGGCCTGCTTCTGATCTTTGTCCCTGCTCTCAGATATTGTCTTAGGAAATAGCTGCAGCTCAGTGGTCCTATCATGTTGTCTGTTGGTGTAAGAGTGGGCATCTGACCCGAGTTTGAATTCACTTTTACTGCTTATCATGAGGCTTTGTTTACGTTATTTTATTTTTCTTAACCTTCAACTCTTGTTTTAAAATTAAGGATAATAGTAACTACTTAAAAATGTGGTTATGAAGAATAAAAAATGAAGAATAAATTAAGCAAAACACCTATTTTGAGTTTCTGGCATTCATCTGGAGTTATTTTCCTTTATAATCTTAAACAGAAGTTGTCAGTTAAGCTGCCCACTGGATTGAGGCTTGGGACAGGAATGATTGTTGTGAGCACATGGTGGACCCATGAAGATTGCAGAGCTTCCAGTCTCCACATGAGATTTTGGAGTTCACACCCTACCCAATGCCAAGCCCGTCTTAGGAGAACAGAGTCTGAAAACAGGGTTTTGGCACGATTTTTGCCTCCCAATCAGCTTGTTAAACATAGGGAGTCTCTGCCCTGCTGTGTGGGGTTCTAATGTGGCCGAGGGAACTGGCCTCGGCACGTTCTCCCTTTACGACATTCTCATAGGAGTCTAGGTAAAGACTACTAGGCAGAACACCCAGAAGCATTATTAATTATGGTTAATAATCTATTCTCTATAGAGAACAGATACTAGATTTCCATAAGGAATAGATACTAGATTTCTTCAAATATCATTTATTTAATAAATTTAAATATTTATTATTTTTTATTAAATAAATAATATTTGAAGAAATCTAGTGTCTATTCTCTATAAATGATAGACTTAAAATAGATAATGTTACTATTAAATATAATGAATTGGCTTTTTTCTCTGGGATCTCAACCAATGAGAGGTAACTATGAGGAATACTCTAAAATGAGCCTTCCTAATGGTTTGGAAATTTAAGCTTAGGGCTTTATTGTATTTGGAATTATTTCATTGGCTACTGTTTTTAGGTCAAATCAAGTATTTTTAATTATTTTCTTTCTTTATCCTTATGTCATGAAGTGGTTTATTAGCACAAAGAAATCCTAAAGATAAGTAATAGCTATTCATTTTTATTTCTTTTAGATTTTCTCGTTTTAATTAAGTTACCAAGGGAAGAATGTTGAAACCAGTATACATCTTTTATATAAACAAAGTACATTGCATTATTTTTTCTCTCATAAAGATATTATATGCAAATCATTCAGAGATGGAGCCACTGGTTTTTGAGAAATCACATTGTTATCATTAAATTAACATTTAGTAATGATATTCAAATGTAAAGTCAGAGTACCTCTAATTTTTGTTAAGTGCATCATCAGCTTTACTGATATTATTATAAATATCACTAGTATTTCTTAAAGAATCACTAATTTCAGGAATCCTATGGTCAAATAAATTCTGTACATTCCATGAAGCTGCACTTAATCTGTAGCATGGAATTAGGTCAGAGTGCCCACATTTCCCAAAAACATCTTATAAGTCTTGTTTCATGTGATACTACCATAAACATGTCAATGGCAAAATAAATTCATAAAAATAATTTTGAAGGAAATAATATGATCTAGCTCTACCTTTTCTTTTAATTTCTTAATTTAAAAAAGTAAGAAATGCATTTAGAGAAGATTAGATGTTTTCCACACACCCCTGGAGAGCTCCTGTGAATGCTGTTTGTCTTACGCACTTTGTGTGGGTGTTGAGGGGCAGTGCACTCTCTCTCTCTGTCAGGGACTCACACTAGCAGTCAGTGCAGATCCACAGGCCTTAGAGGCATCCAAAGGGGTATTGAGAATCGTGCATCCTATGGAATGTATCAACCTGAGCAGAAAAGGGCCCTTCCACCTTCCAGAAGGAGTCGGAGCGTCCTCCATGAATGCAGCAGGATGCCCAGGAAGTATTGCTGGGTCTGTGTGAACTGAGGGGAAATAAGGCAGCACCCCCAAAACTCTGTGCCAGATCTAATAGTAGTCTGAAATTTTAAAAAAGCCATCATAATTAATCACCTTTAATAGATGATTCTTTAATCTTTAATAGTTAGAGTTGATGTGGGGCCAACCTTGAGGAATTTGTTTTTGTGAACTTCCCAAAATAAACTTTTTAAAAAATGTGTCTTTCAGTTAAATGAATACAAAGATTTATTGTATAGGCTCAGCAGCTGACAGGCAAGTAAAAGTGGAGGGATATCTACAGGAAATGATGACTGCCAATTTAGAAAATGTAATATTTAAATAGAACCTCCCTGACAAAAGGGTGATAGGGTTAAGTCATTTATTAAAATGATTATCCTGACAATGATGATGATAGCAACAGTTTGAGTAACGATAGCTTTACATGCATTATTCTGTTTAATCTTCACAGTGGGCTTTTGAGCATAATTTTACCCTTCATTTTACAGGTGAGGATACTGAGGCCTGGTAGGAGTACGTCACTAGCTCTAACTCATTCAGTGGTAGAGCTGAATTCCATCAGAGTGCCTAACTCTTTATGTGCATATTTTTGCACAGTAGACTTTTGAACATAATTTTACCCTTTGTTTTACAGATGAGGATACTGAGATCTGGCAGGAGTACGTCACTAGCTCTAACTGATTCAGTGGTAGAGCTGGATTCCATCAGGGTGCTTAACTTGACAACCCTTTTATATGCATATTTTTATTTTGCTTTTGGTAGAGAGGTCTTGTATATCTAAATCATTAATAAATGCTATCAACTTATTTGGGTAAAATAAGGAGTTCTGAAATGGATTCTGTTTTCATCACATATGATCTAATAAACGCATGTTCTTCATAATTTCAACTCTACTTAAAGTGTTACGGATCATATAAACTGTTGTAACCAAGGATCTTGATTTCATCCCCATGCTAGAGTCTACTGATCTCTAGTACAACTTGGAGAGGCACAGGATTACAATTTACTGAGCAAGAATATAGCATCCATTATAGAGAGAATTGTTAATGAGATATTAGGGTCTATAATTTGGTACCAAAAGAATTGCTCTTTTGAAAAATTAGTCGCTATGCCTCCCTCTGTCTACTATGTAACACCATAGTGAGAGCCATGTTTGAGTATATTTAGATACAGGAAATTTTCCCTGACATGTTAGCTTAAATGCACACAAGCTGCAGGCAGAGAGTAACACAGGATACACAGGGTTAATCTAAGAAGATAATTCTTCGAAGTGTCTAATGAACTTTGGCCTTCTCGGCATTCCTTGGGTTGAATACTGCTGGGAAGCCAGGCATGGTGGTTTAAGTCTATAATCCCAGTACTTTGGGAGACTGAGGCAGAAGGATCACTTGAGGCCAGGAGTTTGAGACCAGCATGGTCAACATAGCATGACCCCATCTCTACCAAAAAATCAGAAAAATTAGCCCTTTCATGCCAGCACCACCACCACCACCACTCCCAGCCCAGTTAACCGTCTTGCTGCTATAGGTGATTAACTCCACTGAACCGTGTGCAAATTAAAGCACAGTAAGATACCTAGAGCTGTGATCCTTCTACAGTCTCACCAGCCACATCTCAGAAGAGGACAGGTTTGGATAGAATGTTTTCGTTTCTTAGTTTGTCTCAGGATCTTCTACAGTGATGGAAGCAAGGCAAAGATTACTTCCTTTTGTTATCCCGACTCAACAGATAGAAGCCTGGGCAAATGCAGGATTAGTACAAATTCTTAGTCTATAGTAGCTACTCAATAACTGAGCAGCACATGCTCATGCTGTGAAATTCACTCACTCGCTTACTCATCATGATCATTCCTTTGTTAATTAATTTTCTCTATAATTTTATTTAGAAAGGGATCTGAGACAACTAAAGCAGCTTTCTGATGTAGGAGAACATTATTGGTTTTGATAGATTAAAATGATTGTTATCAGTAAACATTTGATCTTTTTAGTCTCTGGGATCTTAAAACTTTACTCTCATAAAGTTAGATTTTTTAATTGTGAGAAGTGAAGTGAGCGTTTCCTTTAAAAAATTGACACTTTTGACACTTAAGCATACTGGCCTTGTTAAGTATAATCATTCCGTTCTTTATCATTGATATTCCATGAAGCCAACTGGGGCTACATGCATTTTGGCTGGAAGCGTTACCATTTTTCTCAGTGATAACCAGCCTCACCGAGTCGAGTGTCAACCTGGCCTTATCCAAAACTGCTTGTCCTACGTGTTGTAGGTCTGCTACCCCCTCTGTTTTCCAGCACTGCCATGTAGATACCAAAACCTGGATGGCTTAACAGTTTTTTTATCATAAGCAAGACAGATTTCCTTTCTTTTGGAGGCCACAAGTCTAAGATACAGGTGTTGGGTGGGGGTGGGGGTGGGGGTGGGGATTCTCCGGAAGCTTCTCTCTGGCTCCTGGTCTTGTCTCTGTGTTTTCAGGTGGTCTTCTGTTTACCTGCTTGCATCTCTGGCCCCTTGCTGTATGCCCACATTTAAACCTCCTATACAAACACCAGTTGGCCCACCCCAATAGCCTTAATCACCTCTTTAGCACATCGACTACAACATGAGAAGAAAAGTTTTTTCCTTGGGGCAACAGTGTTTTATTACGTCAAGATAAGTGAAAAGACCTGTGAGTTATGTGTCCTTCACAGGCAGTTAGTGCATTGAAGGCCCTACCTTCAGATGCAGTCACATCCCTAAGACCTGTGAGTTCTCTGTCCTTCACAGGCAGTTAACACATTGAAGGCCCTACCTTCAGATGCAGTCACATCCCTAAGACCTGTGAGTTCTCTGTCCTTCACAGGCAGTTAACGCATTGAAGGCCCTACCTTCAGATGCAGTCATATTCCTAAGACCTGTGAGTTCTACTTCCTTCACAGGCAGTTAACGCATTGAAGGCCCTACCTTCAGATGCAGTCACATCCCTAAGACCTGTGAGTTCTCTGTCCTTCACAGGCAGTTAACGCATTAAAGGCCCTACCTTCAGATGCAGTCACATCCCTAAGACCTGTGAGTTCTCTGTCCTTCACAGGCAGTTAACACATTAAAGGCCCTATCTTCAGATGCAGTCATCCCTAGGTACTGCAGGTTATGACTTCAGTATGTGAGGGGAATTCAGCCCATAACACCTCCTGTCTACTAACTTTGAAACTTTTTTCTTAACAAAAAAAGTTTCCCATGGTATCCAGAAGTTAGAAGACCACGAACCTACAGAATAGACCAGTTAAGTTGAAAGCGTATGTGCCAAATTTTAGAAAGTAAATATTACATGATCTCACAGACAGCCTCATTTTGTTTCTCTTTTTCTTCCTCAGTGTTGGAGTGTCCAGATCAAAAGATGTGCCCCCCTTTGGTCCACCAATTCCCAAAGGGGTAACTTTTCCAAAGTCAGCAGTGTTCCGGGACTTCCTTTTGGCCAAAGTGATCAATGCAGAAAATGCAGCCCATAAATCAGAGAAGTTTCGAGCAATGGCCACTCGAACAAGGCAGGAGTACTTGAAAGATTTGGCAGAGAACTTTGTCACAACGGCCACTGTGGATACCTCTGTGAAGTTCAGCTTCATTACACTGGGTGCAAAGAAAAAGGAGAAAGTGAAGCCCAGGAAGGACGCACATCTGTTCAGCATTGGAGCAATCATGTGGCATGTCGTAGCCCGGGACTTCGGCCAGTCTGCGGACATTGAATGTCTTCTTGGGATTTCCAATGAGTTCATAATGCTGATTGAAAAAGATTCCAAGAATGTTGTGTTTAACTGTTCCTGCAGGGATGTTATTGGGTGGACATCTGGATTAATGAGTATCAAAGTGTTTTATGAAAGAGGAGAATGTATCCTCCTGTCCTCAGTAGATAACTGTGCCGAAGACGTAAGGGAAATTGTCCAGCGATTAGTAGTAAGTACATGTTTTGTATTTTAGTCTTCAATCCCAAAGTCATAATAGCTTTTCTTAAGGAAATCCCACCACAATTGCTGCTCTTCAAGAATGAATTACTATTCCTTAGGGATGCAGAGCTTAATTTCAAATGCTGGGGTTTTTTGATGACTCGATAAATACACAAATGGTGGAGAAGCACCCTTCATAAATTGATTGGAAAAGTTAATTTCCAAAAGAGAACATTGGGTTATATTTGTACATTATTTGAAGGAAAAATGGAATTGCCTGACTAGATGCCACGTCTGTCTGTGGACTGAGATGACACGCCTTCCTGGGGACACTTGACAGGTTCAGAACTGCTCTGCACTAGGAATGATGAGCCCTGTTGGTGGCTTCAACTTTGTGCATGTTTATACAGCAGGGACTTTAATTTGACCGTTCAGATTATATATTAATATTCTAGCCATAATTCCATAAGGAGGTCTTACAGAATTATCCATTAAATTAGAAAGACTTTAAAAAATGAGTCTTAAGAGATTTTTTTAAGATATGATTTTTATTAAAACCCCCCTGAGTATGTCTGAGGTATTCATAGTTGTATTTCTGTACTCAATCTTAACAAAGGTAAGATTCAGATTTTAATTTTAACATATACAGTAGAGTATTGAGAATAAATCAAGCTATTTTTAGTTTTTATTATTTTTGGTAGTATGGGAATATACTTTGATAGTCGACTGTCTTTATGTATAAATCTTCTCCCAAGGGGTATGTAGTTTTTGTTGTTATTAGAAGAGATTTAGTCAACTATAGATTATGAAAAAAGGAGAAACTATATTCATTTCTTCCTTCCTGCTACCAAATGTAAGTCTCCTTGTTAACACAAGACCATGTGTAAGAATGAACAAAATCAGATCAGTGTCTACTGCCCTTAGAAAAATAATTTCATTATTTGCGGACACTATTTAAAGTGTTCAACACTATTATCAAAGCTAGATATGCATTTGGGGATGATTCAGTATGTGATTATCTGCCTAGAGAGGTGAGTCTTTGTTTATACTATGCATCTCATTATACATAGAGGTTTTTGGTAGTTGCAGATTTTTTTATTAGCATATCCACTGAGTCACCATTATCTGAACTCCTGAAAATAACAACAGAAACGAATGCCACTTTGCCAACACCACAGTGTACTTTCCAGGGTTATTTACACATGTGCTCTTACACATCATGTCAAGAACATATCCTAAGAAATGTATTCTATGTTCAGGGTGCCTTACAACCTGAGATACTAAACGTCAGCCAAACCAGAGGATATTGACACAGGTTAGACACAAGAGAAGTGAGAAGAAAACTATATTGATTTCTTCCTGGATGCAGTCATGCTAGTGATGCTGGGAATGGATGCCTCTTTACAGATTGTAAACTTTGTGTCCATTCTCAAGTCATGGAAAATGGAGCAAAAGGTATCTGTTCTGCAGGTTAAGATGCAGGAGGGAATGAGAGTTTCTACCTAGAGGACCAGCTTCAAGGACGTGCAGCCTGCACAATTGCACAGGAACCCAAGCTCAGAAGAGCAGGTGCTTGGTTGAATATTCTTCTGTTGCCACCTTTAAATTCTTTTTTGTTTTGTTATTGGCTTATTTCACTTTTAATGTCCTTATGGTTCATCCATGCTATAGCACATGTCAGGATTTCCTTTTTTTTCTAAGGCTAAATGATACTCTATTGTATATAGATGGTACATTTTCTTTATCATTGGACATTTGGGTTGCTTCTACATCCTGGCTGTTGTGAAAAATACTACAATGAACATGAGTCTACAAATCTTTGAGATCTTGTTTTTGATTTTTTTTTTTTTTTTTATGTATAACTACTCATAGAAGTGGCATTGTTAGGTCATATGGTATGTTTTGTTCTTAATTTTTTTATAATTCTTGAATAAAGGGCCTTGCATTTTTATTTTTCATGGGCTCTACAAATTTCATAGCTGGTTCTGGATATATGGCTAAGAGGCCCCTATTTTCATGTAATAACCGAGTCTAAAGAAGTATGTAATGGACTTGAAATAAATGGAAAACTTGGTCCCTCAGACTTTGGGATGTAATGAAGTAAGGAACAGAAGGGATAAAGAAATAGCAAAAAGTGGGCTGGGTGCAGTGGCTCACATCTGTAATCGCAACACTTGGGAGGCTGAGGTGGGCAGATTGCCTGAACTCACAGGTTTGATACCAGCCTGAGCAAGCGTGAGATACCATCTGGGAAAAAAAAAAAAAAAAAAAGACAGCCGGGTGTGTGGGTGGTCCCTGTAGTCCCAGCTACTTGGGAGGCTGAGGCTAGAGAATCCCTTAAGCCCAAGAGTTTGAGGTTGCTATGAGCTGTGACGTCACGGCACTCTACCAAGGGCAACAAAATGAGACTCTGTCTCAAAAAGAAAGAAAGAGAGAGAGAAAGAGAAAGGAAAAAAGGAAGGAAGGAAATAGCAAAAAGCCAAAGTAGAGGAGGAAATAAGCAGAAGAACCAGTCTGGAGGACTCTTTCATCTAATATATGGATGTTAAATTTCACCCAATAATTACAATAATGTTTAGAAGAAAGTAGGGCACATGTTAGATATTAGTATTTTGGTAGGCAAAAGAAGCAAAAAAAAAAAAGAAAAACTATCTTCTTTGAACATATTATAAACAACTTTTTCAACAGTTTTAAATTAATTCAGTTCATAACTTTGGGAAACTTCGATCTTTCAAAACTTTACCACTAACTAAAACCAGCAGTCCCATTCCCTGTTTGCTGTGTCCCAAATTGCCATGCCTGTCTGGGAGAAGATGATTGGCACTGTGTGCACTTGTGGTAACCATGGAAACATCAGGCAGTGCGGTGATATGCGGAACCAGCCGCAGTCCCACAGCTCTACTTACTGTCATAAGTCTTACTAAGCACGTATCTATGTATTCAGAGCATGCTTCATGGAAATGTAGTATTCATTACACTGAAACTTCATATACTGCCTGTGGGCTTTTGAGAATAAGAATATGGTACCTCCAACTTGAAATTTCCCACAAATAAGTGATGTCATAGTCATCAAATGATATTTGATGAGCTTGTGTTTTTCTTTCATTGCATGTAAACTGCACTTGGTAAGTGTTCTGAGAGTTGGGTTACTAGTGCTCTAGCGCACTGAACAGGGTGCAAACCTCTTTTCTTTCATGTCCTTTTTGTGGCACTATTGTAGACTCTCACTCTTGGGGAAGGTACATGTGCTGAGCTTCCACTGCTTAGGGTTGCCCTTGATCCCCAGGGTAGGACCCAGTGGAGGAGAGGCAGGTTGTGGGCACAGGGGGTCTCTCTGCTCCCTGGCAGAGCACCATACTGCACAGGTCCCTTGTTAACAAATGGCCAGGGAGCCTGGCTAGCCTGGGCCACTGTTGATCTTGAGTGGTCCTCTCCAGTCAGGTGGGCATGTACTGTAGGACCTCCACAGTACATCACCAGGGCTGATGCACAGAGAGCACTTACAACTTGTGTGACACTCCGACTTTCTGCTGTTGCCCTTCTTGAATCCAGGAGTGGGCCACTAAGTGTTAGCTTGGAAGTGCTTTGGACTTTTTTTTTCATTTTTGAGATGAATGAAATTGTTTAATAGATTTTAATGCTTAGTGGTTAAAACTTGTAGTTATTTCCAAAGCTTTTACATTTTTTCCCATTGCTGTAGCTTAGCTGCAAGAGTAGAATTTATAAGCTTTAGAACCAAGTCAGTTGATGTAAGAAAGGAGAGGAGGGAATTACCAGAATTCATCTGAAGCTCCCAATCTCTGGTCAGTGACACCTAAAAAAAGCAGGCACCTGTATCAGGAATAGATACACCCTTGGAGAATGAAACCATTTGTGTACTTCTGTTGTTCTCTTTACACTAGATGTCGCAGTCAGTTGTGGTGAGTCTTTATTGGAAGGTTTGAGGAAAGGCAGATAGAGGCAGACGCTCTCTAGCTGTGAGGACTGGAGGCCTGTGTGTGCCTCTGTGAGGGCCCTGTGGTGGTCTGGGCTGGAGAAGCATTTCTGACAGGCACTTTCTCTCATAGATAGTGACAAGAGGCTGCGAGACTGTGGAAATGACCTTGCGGAGGAATGGGCTAGGCCAGCTCGGCTTCCACGTGAATTTTGAAGGAATCGTCGCAGATGTGGAACCTTTTGGCTTTGCCTGGAAGGCCGGCCTGCGTCAAGGGAGTCGCCTCGTGGAGATCTGCAAAGTGGCTGTGGCCACTCTGACCCACGAGCAGATGATTGACCTGCTGCGGACTTCCGTGACTGTGAAGGTGGTCATCATCCAGCCCCACGACGATGGCTCGCCCCGCAGGTGAGGCATGGGGTACCCAGCAGTGCTCTCTTCCCTTGTGCTTTTGCAGCACTTGGCTGTCCTAATTTGCTTGCAGGGTACTCAAAGGTGTAATCAAGTGTGTCTTTGGACAGTGTTCTTGGGACGTCAGCCATTAAAACAATTGAAAGAGAGCTTTAAAAAATTTTACTCGTATATAGTAAATGATAAATTGCAGTTTTCTAAGCAATTTGATACATGAACTCTAAGCTGTTATAAACCAAGGGGAAGAGTAGCTGCTTGGTTCACCTGGACCAGTGAGATTATCTAAGAGGAAATACTCTTTATCAGCCTTTTACAAAGTAAATACTCTATACAGGTAGAATTTTTCTGTAACGTGAAATTATTATAAGTACCTGCATATGTGAAGGGATGTTGGAACACTAGGTACATTCTGTGTGGTCACTGCTCCATTGTACGGGGTAGAATTCTTCAGAGATAGTGAACCTTGGCCTGAGCATTGTCTTAACCTGTCAGGAGAATCATATGAAGAGAAATAGCTAGATGTGGAAAGCTGGGAGGTGGACAGGTGGAGGGTAGGGACAGGAAGGGAATTAGGAAGCAGTGCTATTCCATTGGTAATAGAAAATAATCATGCCCAGCATCAAGAAAATATTAGGCCAAGAGGAGAATGAATGCCAATGAAGAAGGAGCCTTCCCTTCAGGCCATGACCTCCCACTGTGGCCTCGCATATCTAGTGGTGGTATCTAGAGGACTTTCTCTCTGTCTTCATCCCCAGTGGAGTTCTTACAGCCTCAAGAACTCTGGCTTTTGAGAGGAAAAGTATCTTGGAATCCAGGCATCTGTTGTGTACCCTTGAGTAATTCACACACTCTCCCTAAGCCTTACTTGCTCTCTCTAAGATGGGGATTGTAATCCTGCTACCTCCTGTGGTCTCTATGAAGATTAAGATGGTATGTGCAATGCACTTAGAACCACCTAGCACAATCCACACTCCACATTTATTTAAAATAAAGAAAACTTCAGGATATTCATTTTCATTTATTTTACATTAAAAAAGGAATTCTTATCATTCAAAGATAGCAGGAATACTGCTGCCTTCTGAATTTAGGTCATTCTTTCCCCCATCTGCTTGCTTTCTTCGTCCTTTAAACCAGCAGTGTCCAGTGGCACTTTCTGCAAGATACGTTCTGTATCTGTCCTGTCCAAAACAGTAGCAATGAGCCACGTGTAGCTATCACATACTTGAAATGTAGTGCAACTGAGGAAATGTATTTTTCATTTTAATTAATTTAGATTTAATTGGCTACATGCATCTTGTGGCTGCCATTTTGGAGAGGTCAGTTTTATACCATCTTCATCTGATTAATTTGCAGAATTTTCTAAGAGTCTGTTTCCATTACTTAACTTGCTGTTTGTTCCCAGCCTGACTTTCCATGGCCTTATTGCTTGTATTTGTCCAGTATGTTTATAGAATAAAGGTTTAAGAAGCTGAAATTCCTCTTTTAGAGTATCAGTCCCATGTTAACTTGTTTCCTATTATCTTGCCTAATTCTGTCCTGTTAAATCCATCTGCTCTCCAAGAATTCTTTGAATCACATATAATAGAATGAGTCTAAAGAAACTAATGATGAAAAACTATTAAAAATGAGACTTGGAATTAACAAAAGGGAAATTCTTTAGGCCTTAGAACCTAAAACATTGTAGTTAGCTCTTACAACCTTAAATATTGTATAAGTGAAAATCTTTGATAGTAAATTTTAAGCCAGTTATTAGAAATTTTTGCATATATTAAGATTTCTGTATTCCTTGTTAGAAATATAGATTTGTAGCTCTAATGCTGTGAACCAGGGCTTTTGTGTGTCTTAGAGGCTGATTACTATCATAGAATTGGGCAAAAGTGTTACCATGTTCTTCCTTTTGATTAAAAAATAACGTTTCTTGCCTATTTTTAGTTTTGGCCTATTTTTGCTTAGTGAGAAATTTTAAGTTTTTAAGAGATCTGGTTAATAAAAGTGGTTAAGTTATCATTATGTTTGGTGTTTAGAACATAGGATTTAGAAAAATTAAATTACTAAGAAGTACTGGCTTGTTTTTCAGGTACAACAAATAAACAAAACTATAATTTGCAAGTTCCAGTAGCTGTTAATCTTTTTATCCAAGGGTATGTTTTTTTTCTTCTGAGGAATATGTTATCTCTCTTTGCACATAATTCTTTGTTTTAAATGTAAATTTACTTATTGAAACTAGTCAAGATATTTATTTAGAGCTTTTGCCCTTGCTTCCTAGGAGTCTCATTAATGTTATTCCCTAAAGATACTGGTTTTCTTTCTCCCAATTAATCTGTAATAACTGTCTTCTATATTTTAACCTTAGCCAGAAGGATTAGAATTAGCTATTTGTTTAGCAGCAACACTATGAAATAGGCACACTCATCACCCACATTTCTGCACATCAGGAAGGTTTTAAGCCTAGCATGTATCATTTAAAACTCTTATAATTCAGTTTTCCAATTTTCTGTGAATCTGAATTTGTGCATTTTTTAACTCATACTTTCGTTAGTTTTGGATTTGTTTTCTGCCTGTGACTATATGTGTGCTCTGATAACGTACACACTGGCAGCAGACAGCCTCCCGGAACCAGACTTGCAGCAGTAGTCCTGTGCTTTACACAGCAGTGTAAATGTGAATGTCATGTTCAGTTTCAGCCTTGTACTCAGCACTGCTAGCCACCTTCTGCATTATTAGGTTTGTTAGGAAACTGCAGAGAAAGGGACACTGGGGAAACAAGTAGCACTTAACTAATTTTAAGAATTAAAATGCAAACCCTTTAAACATCCTTTAGTTTGATTTGTAGAATGGAAGATTACCTCTATATTCTATCACAAATTGGCTCTTAGTGCTTGGCAGGAGGAAAAATATTATTTAAATGGACGTGTATATGCATGTGTGTGTTTTTGTATATGTTTGTGTATATACATATAAGAATTTTTTCTTTTACATTATATTGAACAAAAGCACCATGAGACTACAAACCTGGCCTAATTAATGAATTATAAGATATTGTACTCTTCATAAGCATTGTTAAAAATGCTTCAGTTCATTTTTACCATTGGTCCACTCAATACTTGTCCTATAGGATATCAGTGAGAAAATCATTTGACTCGGAACCCAGCTGTTCCTGTGGGCAGCGTGTCAGAAGGCCTGTTACTTCCTAGACTGGTTTCTGTCCTCCTCAGGTCAGAAGATGCTTGGTTCTGACTCTGAAGCTGCTGGATTAAATGAAGGCTTTAGTAGGGAAAGTATTTATGTTGAATCGAAAGCCACCCAGGTTTTGAAGTCTTACCCTCCAGCCTCAGGGTGATGACAGGCCCCCAGCTTGAAAGGAGGGCAGAGACATGTTCAGTTTCCTTCATGGAGTTGCAGGGACACCAAGCAGAGCAGAGTCTCCCTTTGGTAATGCTTATTAACTGATCTTGTGCTGGAATTATGTCCTGGAGTGAATTCATATACATTGGGAATGAGTGGCAAGGAGCAGTGTGGCAGTAGCGACTTCAAGTGGAAATGAGGTTTTAAAGGGAGCCGATGTTTCCTAGGGAGGCAGTCTCTGTGGCAGAGATGAAGATGCCGTGCCGTTGCTGGAGATGCTTAGTTAAGATCTTTCTTGTTGTTGCCCCCTGATGGCCTCAGCCTCCAGCCTTCAAAGGTGGCTGACATTCTATTAGTGTCATTTAAGGAAAGCACATCAACTAAAAGGCTGATATAAAGAAAATAACTCATTGGAATTACGCATGAGTTGTTATATGATGTGAATGAATTTAGTAAATATGTCCAATAAAAATGGAAATGAAATTCTCACTGTGATGCATCCGTGGTGTGTGGTTTTTCATTCTTTGTTGACATACTGTCTAAGACATTTTTCCACATAATGCAAAGCAATGGAAATTTCCTCATGTTAACCAGAGTCTAAATTATTATTCTCTCATTCTATAAAATTAAAACTCTCTGTTCTTCTGTTTTCTGTCTGTTATGTGACTATTCAAGTGTCTGAAGTACACAAAGAGGAAGATATGGAAAAGTTAGTACAAATAGGAAAGGAAAGTCCATTTTGTTTAGCTGTATATATATTAACACGAGATCAGTTATATATATAAAAAAAAATAGGTAGTGAGTTAAATCTGGACTCAGACATTTATTTATTTATTTATTTATTTATTTATTATTTTTTTTTTTTAGAGGCAGAGTCTCACTTTGTTGCCCTCAGTAGAGTGCTATGGCATCAAAGCTCACAGCAACCTCCAACTCCTGAGCTTAGGCGATTCTCTTGCCTCAGTCTGCCAGGTTCTAACCTGCCACCCTCGGTATATGGGGCCAGCACCCTACCCACTGAGCCATAGGCGCCGCCCTGGACACAGGCTTTTATATTAGAGTTCCAATTTATTTGTATGGATAAAAAGGATTAGTTATATCTGATATCCTATGGCTCCACCAGTAATGAAGAAATGTGAAAATAATACAATGTGAAAATAATACAAAACTCTGGGTCATAAAAGTAACTAAAGTATGCTCACTGAGTCTTCTGCCTACTTCCTCTAGTCTAACGTTCAGATTATTCTCTTGCTCCGTGAAGTGAGAACACAGGATTACAGAATTCAGGGGAGATTGCCTTGTGCTCACTCTTTCATTCAGTTACTTACCTAGTTTGTGCCAGAACCTACTATAAAATGGACAGGACAGATGTAATCTGGACTTTGATGGACTCCTTTAAGTCTTTCTGGTCTTCTAAAGTAAACTACTTCCTATTCATATTATGGCTTTTTAAAAATGTTTTTCTCAAACTGTAGCAATAACTTACTACTTGATACCAAGTTCTCAAACTAGTGCAGAGAATGCTGTCACCCTCTACAATTAAAAATCCACACTTGAGGTGGCGCCTGTAGCTCAGTGAGTAGGGTGCCGGCTCCATAATACCGAGGGTGGTGGGTTCAAAGCCATCCCCGGCTGAACTGCAACAACAAAAAAACATAGCCGGGCGTTGTGGCGGGTGCCTGTAGTCCCAGCTGCTCCGGAGGCTGAGGCAGGAGAATCGCAGAAGCCCAGGAGCTGGAGGTTGCTGTGAGTCCTGTGACATCATGGCACTCTACCGAGGGTGGTAAAGTGAGACTCTGTCTCTACAAAAAAAAAAAAAAATCCACACTTGAGTGCCCGTGCTCTTCTGCGTTGTAAATGCTGCTATCACAGTAGCAAGAAGGCAAAGGGTGACATTAAAGCATGAACATTCTCCTAGTAGTAGGTCAGCAGCCATCTGTCTGATACTTGACAAGTTACACCTTGGCTGTGGTAATGGACAGCTATTGGATGTTCTCCCT
Organism: Loris lydekkerianus; assembly: GCA_963574355.1. Classification (NCBI taxonomy): domain Eukaryota; kingdom Metazoa; phylum Chordata; class Mammalia; order Primates; family Lorisidae; genus Loris; species Loris lydekkerianus. The sequence goes on along the minus strand of CAUYPK010067976.1, from coordinate 4,398 downwards.
TGTAGGAACACATCGAAAATCAGGCACCACCTAGCTATTGAGAATCTTCTCTGCGTAACTCTAAAATATTGCAGTACAATAAAATGTTATTTCTGCTCTCAAGCTTTCTAAGAAAAAAAAAAAAAGTAGTTGCTTCATCAAGAACTTTCTAATTCTCTGTTTAATGCTATGCTAGGTGTTAAAGATACAAAGACACAATCTGCCCCTTTATCTGTGTCTAGAAAGGAAGGAAGGGGAAGGAGAGAAGCTGATGAATTATTTAATGCCAGATCCTCACTCCTACTTCTTATGACTCACACCTTTTCAATTCAAGACCTTTCTCTCAGAGGGCTTGGTCAAGTGGGTTCTGATCTAAATGTCCCCTTTTCTACCCATAGTCTAGGTATCTTTCTCTCTGTAAATTACAGAAATGTGTTGAAAAGGGAATTAATATTTTACTTCATGCCTATTTTATGTGTGACACTGCCCTAACCTTTACAGTGAGTTATACTATATGGTGATCTCCCTGTTAGAAGCTTTTGATTTTTTATGTACCAGAGTGAGTTTGTGATTCAAGTGAATGAGCATCAGTTACCCCATCACTTTGTTGGGTGATTTGGAGAGTCTTTTAGGTATTATCAGGGTATTAGAGTAATAGACATTAAAATGATTAAAATATCCGTGATTACTTGAATCCCTAGGGTTATAGAAGGGTTGTTTTGCAAGGTGTATAATATTTTTAAAAAATAATCTATTTGGGGGGATCTGCTTTTGTTTCTAAAGATTCCTTTAGATCCTAGTGGGAAATATGATATCTTGTGGGCTGTATTAACTGTTCTTTAATGGAGTTTTTAAAACAAACAAACAAAAGTATATATGTTTTGGAAAGAGCACTGAACTTGGGAGTTGAAGGACCTGAGTTTCAGTGTGACCCTGTCTAGAACGAGCTATATCATCTTTACAATCTCTCTGACTCTTCTTCTGAAAAATGGAGATTTCTTTGTATCTTAGAATTTTCTGTGAAGATCAGATATGTGTGGAAAACTGTACAGTGCTATACAAGGTAGGTTGCTAAAGTAAACAACAAAGGATAGCACTGTAGTATATTGTAAGACTTTGCCCTAGGTCACTGGGTTTAGCTAAAGGCTTTCTACAATGCAACTAAGTAAAGTAAAACCAGTAGGCAGCTTCCAAGTATGGAAGACGAGAATTACAGTTGTGTGAGTAGGTTGAGCTGTGGATGCAGTCACTGGAACTTTCTAAGTCTTCTAGGTTGCGGTTTTGTTGTGCCACTCGGTGTTCCCCCAGAACTCTTCCCCTTTCTTAGTTTTGAAGTAGCATGATACAAAGTCATGTGTCTTACAAAATGAAAAGAATAAAATAATAGGGTAATAATATATTGTTCTATTGATGAATGTAGATGAAGGGAATTTTTCAGCTTTTAATTTTTTTAATTAAAAAATTAAATTTTAAAATTCTAGAATTCTATCAACATTATGTAGGAGTTTCATGGAAGTTTATGTGGCTTTTGAAGTTTAATACTGGTTTCTTTCTTTCTTTTTTTTTGCAGTTTTTGGCCGGGGCTGGGTTTGAGCCCTCCACCTCTGGCATATGAGCCCGGTGCCCTGCCCCTTTAAGCCACAGGTGCTGCCCTGGTTTCCTTCTTTTTGTAAAAGCAAAAAGTAGTCACATCTTTGTAGCAAACTTCTTTCTTATGAAGCTCTTACTTCAGGAAGTAATTTAATCTTGGCATACCTTCTGCTCTTTTATTCTGTTTTCCGGATGGTCTAAAGAGATGGTCACATTTCTAAGCTACACACTGGCAGGTCTGGGTTGACTCCACGCCTGGGGTTCCCATGGGAAACAAATAAGAGACAACTGGACAACATGGCTGGACTACAACAGAGGTGGTTCTGACAGTCAGGCTGCAGAGGTTGAAGAGATCAGTGCTTAGAACCAAATCCACACCCTGACCAGCAGGGATTCTGCTTTTAATTGTCCAAGTTATTAATGGTAAATGGGTTCTTCCAAGAAACCCTGGAGGGTGTTTAAAGGAATGGGCCTTAGTTGGGGGATGCCATCCTGGGGCCCTTCGTGGGTGTCTCCAAGGCAATGGGTGTGTGACACTGCAGCGCGTAGCAGTGACCATGGAGTGGACACATGCTCTTGGCTGATGGTGCCCAGCAGTCAGGAGTGCTAGGGGTCCTCAAACTTTTTAAACAGGGGGTCAGTTCACTGTCCCTCCGACCGTTGGAGGGCCAGACTATAGTTTAAAAAAAGAACAAAAAACTATGAACAAATTCCTATGCACACTGCACATATGTTCTTTTGAAGTAAAAGAAAAAGAAAAACAAAACGGGAACACGTACAATCACAGGGCCGCGTGTGGCCCGCGGGCCGTAGTTTGAGGACCCCTAGAAATCTTCTAATGGGAAACCCTGTGTTAGGCAACAAGAAACTGGGGAAAAGCCCATGAGTCTGTGGATATGAAGACATTAATGAATATCCCTGGTATAGGATTAAGCCATCCCAAGGAGTCCATGGTGGTACATTCAGAAGAAGGAGTAGTATTTTCAGAATGCAACAATAAAATACACGATCCTCTGAGGACTCCAAACACTGGAACTACTTGTCATTCTTAGAATTTCACAGTGTCACAATTTTAACTTACTAGCACATTTTCATTGATCTTCTTGGTCTTCAAAATGTTTTACCTTCTAGATTTATTAGTGAGGGAGATTAGACTCAGAAAAGTTATTGGCTAGATGAGAAAAGTTAAAAAAATTATACTTATTTTTAACCCGAAGGCTGAGTTTTTATTGATCTATACCTAGCATAAGTAATTAGAAGCACAAGTCAGTGAAGTGTACATTTGTTATGGAGCAAAGAGGAGATCAATATGCTTAAAGTGATCCTAAAACCTTACATAGCATTTTCTTAGGGTCTCCTATTGGCAAATGGTGAAGCATGTACCAGAAACTAGAAAGGCAGTTCCCATTCACTGATTTGATTTCGTCAAAAGGAAGTCAGGCTGTGTGTACAGTGAGGTCTGAATGTTTGTACTGTAACAGGAAAGCAAATGACTTAAGTCATTTGTTAAAAAATGTTTCAATTGGAAGTTTAACAGCTCATTGTTTTTCAGAAATGTCTTTTTATGTTAGGTCTTTTGCATTTGGTCTGTCTGCTTTTAATTATTGTCCAGAAATATTTGCCTTGTGTCCCCTCCTCTGGACCCCCAGGTTGGGCACTCCTGATGAGCTGCAACGCTGTGCCTGGTGTCCTGTGCCAAAACCACCCAGAAGGAGAGAGTATGAGGGCAGCAGCAAACGCAGGTGGTCTGATGGGTGCTGCGGCCTGGGGGCCTCTGCAGCCTAATTTCTAGTTTTTCTTTTGTGCCTTTTCCATTTTTCTAAAAATTGGTTGAATTTTCCCTATTTATCTTTTAAGAAATTTCTCATACATTTTAAGCAGAACTAAGTTTGACTATGTTTGATTATAAGTTATATTATAATTCATGGTATATATGTGACATTTTAGTCAAAAAGCAAACAAAGCGAAATATAGAAGACTCCTATAATAATGAAAATCATTTTGATTTTAAGATAAACCCATTCTGGTTACTTCATATTTGTTATACTCAATATGATGAGATTTCAATTATTAATATTTATGCACCCAACCAGAATGCACCTCAATTTATAAGAGAAACTCTAACAGACATGAGCAACTTGATTTCCTCCAGCTCCATAATAGTTGGAGATTTCAACACTCCTTTGCCAGTGTTGGATAGATCCTCCAAGAAGAAGCTAAGCAAACAAATTTTAGATTTAAACCTAACCATTCAACATTTGGATTTAGCAGACATCTACAGAACATTTCATCCCAACAAAACTGAATACACATACTTCTCATCAGCCCACAGAACATACTACAAAATGGATCACATCTTAGGTCACAAGTCTAACCTCAGTAAATTTAAAGGAATAGAAATTATTCCTTGCATCCTCATGAACCACCATGGAATAAAAGTTGAACTCAGTAACAACAGGAATCTGCATACTCATACAAAAACATGGAAGTTAAATAACCTTATGCTGAATGATAGCTGGGTCATAGATGAGATTAAGAAGGAAATTGCCAAATTGTGGAACAAAACGACAATGAAGACACGAATTATCAGAACCTCTGGGATACCGCAAAGGCAGTCCTAAGAGGGAAATTTATAGCACTGCAAGCCTTCCTCAAGAAAGTGGAAAGAGAGAAAGTTAACAAATTAATGGGACATCTCAAGCAAATGGAAAAGGAAGAACATTCCAACCCCAAACCCAGTAGAAGAAAAGAAATAACCAAAATTAGAGCAGAATTAAATGAAATTGAAAACAAAAGAATTATACAACAGATCAATAAATCAAAAAGTTG
>CAUYPK010067973.1:0-14064 GCA_963574355.1 Loris lydekkerianus | reverse complement strand
AATTCTGCTCTAATTTTGGTTATTTCTTTTCTTCTACTGGGTTTTGTGTTGGAATGTTCTTCCTTTTCCAGTTGCTTGAGATGTCCCATTAAGTTGTTAACTTCCTCTCTTTCCATTCTCATGAAGAAGGCTTGCAGTGCTATAAATTTACCTCTTAGGAGTGCCTTTGTGGTATCCCAGAGGTTCTATAATCCGTGTCTTCATTGTTATTTTGTTCCAAAAATTTGGCAATTTCCTTCTTAATCTCATCACTGACCCAACTATCATTCAGCATAAGGTTATTTAACTTCCATGTTTTTGTATGAGTATGCAGATTCCTGTTGTTACTGGGCTCAACTTTTATTCCATGGTGGTCCAAGAAGATGCAATGAATAATTCCTATTTTTTCAAATTTACTGAGGTTAGACTTGTGACCTAAGATGTGATCAAGTTTGGAGTATGTTCCATGGGCTGATGAGAAGTATGTGTATTTAGTTTTGTTGGGATGAAATGACTGTAGATGGCTGCTAAATCCAAATGTTGGATGGTTAGGTTTAAATCTAAAATTTCTTTGCTCAGCTTCTTATTGAAGGATCGATCCAACACCGCCAAAGGAGTGTTGAAATCTCCAACAATTATGGAGCTGGAGGAAATCAAGTTGCTCATGTCTGTTAGAGTTTCTCTTACAAATTGAGGTACATTCTGGTTGGGTGCATAAATATTAGTAATTGAAATCTCATCATATTGAGTATTACCCTTAACAAATATGAAGTGACCATTCTTATCCTTCCTTACTTTTGTTGGTTTAAAGCCTATTGTATCTGCAAATAGAATTGCAACACCTGATTTTTTCTGATTCATTTACCAGAAATATGCATGACCATCCTTTCACCTTAAGTCTTTATTTATCTTTTAAGGTAAGATGAGATTCTTGTATGCAGCAAATATCTGTCCTGAGTTTTTGTATCCAGTCAGCCAACCTGTGCCTCTTTAGAGGACAGTTTAAGCCATTCAGATTAATGGAGAATATTGATACATCTGCACTGACCAGCAGCAATTCAGATCCTGTCCACACCTCTCAAGAAATCACCCAAGAATCTGGACTCCTGGGGGACAGGCCTCTAGACCTCAGAGTGAGAGTGGATGGGGAGTGCTGGGACCTCAGAGTTGCAGGTAGAAAATATATACAGTTTTACACAGTTTTATGCCTGGCAGGTGAGTGCCATGGCACCCTACTAGGGGAAGTAGGTCCAATTTTTAGAGGGTCTCTCCTGTGGAGTATAATAGAAGGACTTTTGAACTCTGCTCATTTGTTTATGGGGTACTCCGAGCCATTCTCATGGGGGAGGGGACTCCCATCCACTTGGTGATGGATTTTGTACTTTTTATTTGCATCCTTTGGGTTGCAGCTCACCTCAGCAGGGTTGATGTGCATTCTTCAACCTTCTGTCTTGGCTCAGCTCTAATCCGCCAGGTTACTTGCTAAATTTCAGTCCTTTACCTCTCCTCTGGTTGGGAGCCTCTGTGGAAAGCTGGCTTAAGTCAGGCATCTTGTCTTTGCCCCCCACTTTTTTTTTTTTTTTTTTTTTTTTTTTGAGACAGTCTCACTTATTAACCCTCGGTAGAGTGCTATGGCATCAAGCTCACATCAAGCCCAATCATCCTTGGGCTTAGGTGATTCTCTTGCCTCAGCTTCACGAGTAGTTGGGACTACAGGTGCTCGCCACAATACCCATCTATTTTTTTGTTGCAGTTCGGCCAAGGCTGAGTTTGAACCCAGCACTCTTCGGTAAATGGGGCTGGTGCCCTACCCACTGAGCCACAGGTGCCACCCTATAATACTTTTAAAAGAAACACATGTTGGTTCTGGAGTCTAATAGCAACATCTGATAAGATACTTGGAGAAGACACTCCAGCTTGTCAAATAAGAAGGGTACAGATACAAACAGACCTTTGGATACAATGTAAAAGAAGATACTGGGAAATGAAATTGATGGAATGCATTTCAGTAGCCACAATTGTAACCAAAGCAATAGAAACATGATGTTCACATTTCTATTTATACCTAAATAGAGTAACCATGAATCAAATAGATAAAGTGGAAGGAATGGCAGAAGGCAGGGAGTAGCAATGAAATCTATTTATCAAAACTGCAAAGAATTAGCTGGGAAAAGATTTTATGCCAGTAGGTCAATGAAATATAACATTCCAAATCCCAGGGCCTTAGCCACTGCTTCGATCAAGTGCCCACTCTCATCCTCCACCACCCTATCTCTCACCCAAATATCCTAGCATACCTGAGTCTGACAAGTTCTTAGCTCAGGGGATGGTTGAGATTGTGTTTTACAGCCCCTTGAGACCAACACAGTCATTATTCAGAAGTAACAACTGGGAAATATTCTGCTGTTGAGCTAGAAAGGGTTTTGAAAATAGAATAACATTCAATGATCAAACATCTGGGATGTTTTATAACCAGAGAGTAAAAATATCTATTACTTTCCTCCAAGAGACTTGGTAGCTGTATATATTGCCATATATTCTTAGTGTCCTAACTTGAAACTATTTCACTGACTCATATATCATAGAAGTAAAAACTACAAAGTTTTGGTTAGAAGAGTCCTTCTATATCAAACTCCTATGATTGAGAAGGCAAAACGATGAATTTATATGTGTAAGTTTTAGTAAACCCATAGAGGTTAAGATTTCCCCAACATTTCTAAAAGAAATAAAGTATGTGTGAATAACTGAAAATTGTAGTACTTTGGTGGGGGTGGGGGAGGTAATAAAAAAGTATGAACATAGAATTACAGTTGTCTCTAGCCCACCTACATACCTTAAAACATCCTTTAACTTATCACTTCAGTATATTCTTAAACTAAAACAACTTTCATTAAAATGACTTTCTTCACATTACTTTTGAAAGTAAGAGCTGTTTTTAAATGCTAACCAGGACATGTTAAAACCAGCACTTTGGGCACTGATGGTAGCAGTTTAGATTGGCACAACCTAATTTATTTTTATGAGACAATTATCTTCATCTTCTTAGTCCCCTATATTGAGAAGATTTTAACTTGGATAGTCTCTGGCTTGGTAATTGCATCTGCAATAGTCCCAATATTACTGTGAGAAAAGATCCCCAAAATGCCATGTGAAGACCCAGTTTTGCACTAGAAGCCAGAGGACCAGGGTCCAGGGAGAAGCCAGCAAAAACTGCCAAATAAGGACCGATAGTCACAGAGGAAAGGACAAAGTGAGAGAAAGCTAAGTAAAATAAAAGCAAGTCAACAACAAAATCAAAACATATTTGGAAATAAAATGAAGAAATCTAAGGGTATGAAGACTTCAAAATCAACAGTTGAAAATTAGTTTGCTCCGGATAAAATTAAATAGAATAGCCAAAAAAAAAAAAAAAAAAAAAAAAAAAAATTCAAATACATATATTGAGAATGCTTGAATTCATGTACTAATGTGTTCATTCTCAGAAAGTTCCCCCTTCAGCTGGAAATAAGTGGAAGGGAGAGGGAGTGGGGTAGGAGATGTGGAGAGGGAGGGAGGAAAAAGAGGGAGAGAAAAGGGTGAGGGGAGGCACTCAGAGCCAGCGCTGTTTCACTCTGATGGCTGTAATCTTACTCCTGAATGATTTTACATCATTTTGGCCAGGGATAATTCTAGGATATAAATGTCTAAGAAAGATGATTGGAACAACAAGCACATGTTCTTATATTATAGACACCACATGTCATTATTTCATTACATACACAGGACTTTGCATTCAAGGAGAAACATTCCTCCAAGATGCTCAAGGCATTTTATAAAATCTAATTCCAATCAACCACTGCAGCAGACTTAATAAATCATTGTTAATAGAGAATTCTCTCGGCTGGCAGACAGGAATTTCTTTAAAACTTTGAAAATAGCTACATACTCCACTTCCCTCAATTTCTCATACAAATCCATCTTTAATATAGAAGGTTTTTGAGTAAGCCATACCTCATGCAACCTTTTTACAAAAAGGAAAGAAAGATAGGGCCCTTTTTGGATTTCCTATTCACTGCCTTGAGTTTTTAGAAACCTTGAACACATAAAGTGTCATATATCAAAGTACACAACATGAGGAACAAAGTTTTAAAAACAACAGGGAGGGCCTGGGCATGGTGACTCACACCTGTAATCTCCACATTCTGGGAGGCTGAGTCAGGTGGATTGCCTGAGGTCATGAGTTCAAGACTAGCCTGAGCAAAGACTGTCTTTAAGTCTTTAAAAAATAGCGGGCGCCTTGTGGCGGGCGCCTGTTGTCCCAGCTACTTGGGAGGCTGAGGAAAGACAATCACTTGAGCCAGGAGTTTGAGGTTGCTGTGAGCTATGATACTACAGCATTCTACCAAGGTGACAAAAATAAATTAATTAATCAGTTAATTAAATAAATAAAAACAATAGTGAGTTTACCAAATAGCCTCCTTTGCTATTCTCAGATCCCTTTCCACCCTCTGCCTGTTCTGTTCTATGCCCCAGGCCACCTCTAGAGACATGTCTTTGGGCCCCCTTGTGGTCTAGCTTCCTGTTGGGTTCAGCCACTGCCAGACAGTGGGAGCATAGAGAGACAGGGCTCATTCTCCTGTTCCCTTCCTGCCCCAGTCACCAGGGTGTGGCCACTCTCCCTGTGCCGGACGTCCTGTCAGGCACCCCCTCCATGCTGGTGGCGTTGCACTAGCCTTTGCATCTTTTGGCCTGGCTTTCTGAAGGAATTGCTGTCCCCTCAGTGTCACTTTCCCTTATTAATATCCTCAACACTGCTCCTGACTTCATAAATGGGCTAATTATTAATCACTCTTGAGTTACTTCTTCAAGTGGGCCCTCTGTTTCTTGTCATGGCTGACAGAAAGAATGACTTTGATGGGTGTCTAATTCTGTCTGGTCTACTGTAACAGAGTGTGATAAACTGGGTGACTTATGAACAAGAGAAATCCATTTCACAGTTCCAGAAACTGGGATGTGCATGACAAAGGCACAGGCAGACTCGGTACCTGGTGAGGGCCCACTTCATGGTTCATGAACAGCACTTAGCACTCTGTCCTCACATGCTGAAAGGAACTGGGAGCTCTCTGGGGTCTCTTGTAAGGGCATTGATCCCATACATGAGTGCTCCATGCTCATGTCCTAATCACATCCCCAAGTGATGATATGATGTTGGAGGGACATAGACATTGAGTCTATGCCAATGTGTGTTGACCTTGTGAGCAGGATGTGCCAAGAGGAAAGCACTAGGAGTGAGCCCTGAGGGTGCTCATCTTTCTGACACCTAAAGGGGAAATAACATTCTCATTGTGCATAAATTGACAATAATGATGTCTACTTCGCAGGAAAGAAAAGAGATAGATATTGTTTGAGGACTTGCAGGAGGCTCTGCAGAAGCAGTGAGGGATGGGCAAGAGAAAGAGCAAAGAAGGCAGGAGTGGAGGACAATGTGGGAAGCTTCCCAGGACCAAGAACAAAGCTCTAGAAACAATGGTGAAATCTAATCTCCCAGGGAGTCTGCAAGTATCGGCTGCCATACAGCTTGGCAGGAGCAGAAACCCTGCTGAAGGTGAGAGCTGATTCATTCTGAGAGGTCACTGGAGGCAGTGAGGGGGCCAAAGAGACAGATGAGATGGTAAAACAAATGTGAATATTCCTTCTTCTGAAGAACAAATAATCACTGCTTGAGGATGAGAAAGGACCGACTTGAACTCAAGTTGACCTTGCAAAGTTCACCTAGAGGCAACATGTCAGACGTCTGTAATTAGTGAAATAATTGAATACAAATGTTCAGGAAATCTAGTTATAATGTAATCTGTAGCATCCTGAGTGAGTCCTTCTCAAGCTGTATGGCTGGTCTTAATAGCTCTTTTCAGAAAACAGAGAAGCTACATTTTTGTATCTGAAAATATCTGATGCCAGGCAGACCTGGCCAACAATTACAGTATATACTCGAGTATAAGCCGAGTTTTTTCTGGTACAAAATTTGTGCTGAAAAACCCAAACTTGGCACAAATTTTGTGCCGAAAAAACTCGGCTTATACTCAAGTATATAGGTACTTATTTAATGCATGCCCAAGTAGGGAGAGACTGTAGTCAGATAGAGGTGAGAGGATACAGAATTGGTCTCTGAACACAGTTATATTTGCAGAAGGGAAAGAAGGAAACACAGAGAATGATAAAGTTGAGAGCAAGGAGAGCGCATAAAGATCTGTTCCAGCTTCTGTCACCTACCCTTTTCCTTTTACAGGTGAGGAAACAGAGGTCCCAAAAGAATTAGAGATTTCCCCACTTTTAAAAGATCAGTGGTAGAATCCAGTTCTCTGTATTTCAAGAATGTTCCTATCTAGACAGGACAAAAGGCCAGGATCACATCTAATTCTCTTGGTCTACCCCTCTTGACAAGTCGACAGATTCTTGGGCATGTGCAAATACAGGAACTCTAAGACCCAAGAGGACGTCCACATTTCTTTGGTTTACACTGCTTTGTGTGCACATGGTTAACATTGCATTAGAGTGTATCAGTTGAAGGTACGCCCCTTTGTTTTTCACCAAGAAAAATCACAAGTTTATTGCCAAGTCTCCAGAGCTTCTTTTGGATTTCTGCCCGGGGAAAAATACCAACATCTATGCTCAAACTTGGACTCTCTCTTAAAACACCTAGTTAATATGTTTGCTATAAGTACTTTGGCTGGTGAACTAGAGATTGTTCTGTGTATCAAGATTACATTTAATGACCACATTCTTGTTTCATGGAAACAGTTTCCAAAATAGTCTTTGAGAAGAAAAGTCATTCTTGTGGGAATGTTTGTATATCAATTTCCCCACCATCGCTTCATTGGTCCTCCCTACCACCTGAGGCGCTCCTGCACAGGCTCCTTTATCACGGAGTCTGAGAAGAGAAGGCCCTTGCTCCACCCATTCTGACTGTGTGCTGAGGACCACTGTGGTCAATAGATAGGCTAAGCTATTCAAATAGGAAGAACAGCTTGGCAGAGAGACACATCTCTTTGCCCTCTTCAATGATGAAGAAAGTCTGGAGTTCATAAATTCCAATACCACCAGAAATTGGCTACACGAGCCGGGTGTCTATTGGGACCAGAATAGGGAGGTAATAGTGGTAAGAGAACAAGTCATACTGGTGGAGTCTAGAATCAAATATCCAGGCAGACCCTCTGAATAAAGGCCCAGGATCTGACTGAAGACTGAGGCCATGTAGCAGGGGAATGAGTTCAGAAGTAGATCCAAAAATGTAGAGATAAGACCACAGTGGAAAGAAGATAGATTCTAATACAGTTATGAAAAATATAAACTGAATGTCCAAGCTCAATTTATCTCTTTAAGAGGTCAGGGATTGTTGAAAGCACAAAAGAATTAGGGATAACTTTATAGAAAGAGGTTAGGCAGCAGTTAAAAGAAAATTGGTTGTGAGATGGCTCTTTGCTTTCTAACTTTCTGGCAAGGGAAGAGGAAGACCAGACATTCCCTAATCCTTTTTCTACTTTAGATTTCCTTTGGCTGCCTTTGTGGGTCTTAGGTTGTGCAGACAGGTATTAATTACCAGATTCCATTGATTAGAAAACCAAGACCAAACAACCAGAGTGATCTGATTGCTGCCACCCACTTTAGGAATGGCTCCCCTTGAACTAAAGGCAAGGCCTCCCAGTAGCAGTGAAGCCAAAAATGTACAAGATAAAGTTTAAAAAATAAAATGCTCTCTGATTCTGTTGCTTAGATTAACTCCTTCATCTCCTTGGCTTCCTCATCTATAAAAAGGAGTTAATAACAACTATGTTTTAGAAAGGTTGCAAGAATTAGATTAGATAAAATAATGTGTGTATAAGCTATAAAGCAACAAGTATACAAACATAATACAATGATGTGCTTCTGTTCGCATCATTGCTATAATTTTTTTTAGAAGTCTTTAGTGGACAAAACTAAATAGTTTCAACCTATCATAAAAATTTTCAGATACTAGATTGCATCAAGAATTCCTACACATGCCATCAATTTCAAAACAATGTCTTCTCTTTCACTCAGAAAAGACTATTGACAAATAAAAATATATCAACCACCTACTATGTGTATGATAACCCACCTTATGCTATAGAAACTAAACCCACCTTATGCTATATGCTAAATAAAAATATATCAACCACCTACTATGTGTATGATAACCCACCTTATGCTGCGCAAACTCAGGCAACCTGCATCACCATCATAAATGATGCCCTCCCTAAAAACAGCCAGAACGTGGCCAATGTAGACATACATGTGACAGCAGTATAGCATTTTGTCTAAACAAGAAATTTGACCCCAAAGTCTCTGAATGTTTCTCAGAGTGGTGAGAATCAGCCTTTTTAGACATTCCCAGGCTCAGATGAGTAATTCCCATGAATGCTCATTAGACAGAGATCTATGACACGGCCCATACATACAGCAGAGGTATCTGTCAAGTTTGGAAAGGCTTAAACCAGGGATCTCAGCACTTCATAAATCTCAAGCTTAACAGGTCCCATTTTTTATATTTAACTCAAGCCACATCATCACCACCATCACCATTAATCACCAGCATCATACTGAGATATGCTTTCTTTTGCATGGGAAGCTTACATAGTTCTAGTCATCAGGGAGCATAAAACAAAAAGTGGTTTGGGTTTACCCCCAATTTGTATAGCAAAATGGCTTTATTACAGGCTTGAGGGTTTAAGGGATAGCTCGTTTAATCCTCTAGCCTATGCCCATGGCTTTGTAGAACTAAGCAAATCTCAACACTAAACACTTTAAGCAATTTTTAAAATGATTTTAAAAGGCAAAAATATAATTGGATACCACATACAAAAAAGTGAAAATACAGAAATGATAACAATTGCCCATCTTTCTCTTCTCTCATCCTGGACCCCGCATTAGAGGATTCCCCTGTGGTCTAAGCACTTCTCCCTTCATGTGTGGAAGATGGAGGTGACACGTAGAACTCCCTCGACTGTGATTTGATGGCCGCTGTACCTCTCCCCAATAGTGTAGCCCCAAGTGAAGCCCTGAGGGGTCCCTTAGTGTCTCCCACTGCCACGCGTACAAGTGGCCCTAACAAGTCTTTTCATCAGGCACCTGCCCCCTTACACACCTGCCCCTATCAGGCATGTACCCCCATCACGCTCCTGCCCCAGGACCTTGCTCCTCTGGCCTTTACTATCTGAACTGTTTCTTCTGAGGCTCAGTCAGAGGGAAGGGTCTAAATCAGTACTGGCTCAATTGTTTCTTCTTACCTAAGGGGACAGTTTGCTCCTCAGGAAAAAGAGGAAAACATTTCTCCCAGGTTTTACAAGGCACCATAAAATTATCTTTGATTTATTATAAGTTTCAAACTAAAATGGACTTGGGTTTTATGAATCCTCATCATAAGCAGCATAACTTTTACTTTTCTTCCAAAAGGGCATTGTCTTAACCATGCTGTGTAGAAATTTTTCCCATACAGGCTGACAAGCACTTGCCTTCTTCCCCACCAGCTCCATGAGATAATAGGAAATGAAATTTTATAAAACCCTCTAAGCAGAAGAAAAAAAATGCTAGTCATCACTCCCACCCTAAACAAACAATGCACAAAATTAGTGGAATTCTTAGCTCTTTGTTGTGAGTCTATGCAAATCAGACTGCGGCTGCCAATTCTCAGAGCCTGGCAGAAGGTAGGCGCTCCAGCCATGATCAAGGGGGGTAGACCCGGGGTTCAGGAAGGGCTTTTCCAGTGTAAGGCTGTGATAGAAATCTCTCACTGGGACCAAAGCCCATGGGACAGCACTGACGCAGTCACTCAGACTGTGCCCTGCAGAAGGGCATCCAGCCAGGCGTGAGGAGGGCTGAACTCAAGACCACAAGCCACTCCACTTAAGTCCAGAAAAGGGGTCTTTTAAAATTCATCCAAAGCCCCATTCACTTGGCAAGGGGAGGATATGGGTCAATGATGGTACATAAGGCTCCCAGTCCTCCCTTTCTGCCTGAAACACCCCTGTTCAGCTCAACCACACCTTCTGATCAGTCTTTCTAGGGGGAGAGAGAGGGAGGAAGCACCAGTCTTTCTAGAGAGAGGGAGAGAAGTACTGGACAGTGATGGGGATCAGGGCCAGCTTGTGTTCTAGATGCTGTCCTCTTGACGTTGGTCAGCGACCTTAATGCTGTATCTATTCCCAGCCAGAGGCTGAATGGGCTGTACTGCTCCTCCAGCTGTCAGTGTCCAAGCCCAGCTCATCAGCTCAATGCTCTCCTCTCCCCACTATTCGCTGCCCCACCCCAGGTATAGACACAGCTCTCCCCACCTTCCTGTGGAGCCAGTGCAGAAACCCAAGTAGGTTCCAGGGAAAGTTCAACCACAAGGGAGAGCAGGGACCCTGTGGAAGATACAACATGCCTCCTTGTCTACAGGAGGCATCTGTGAACATGTATTCACTTTCATGTCTTTTGGGGCATGGCATAAAATGGGAGTATGTTTGTTTGGCCTGCCAAGCCTTTCCTGATCTGCCGCCATCAGCCTAAATCTTCAGCCCTGCACATTAACCCTCCCTGCATTGCTCTGCTGCTCTGACAGTACTAAGCTGCTCTTCACTCTAGCTGTCACCATGGTTGAGGGCCAACCCCTGCATTCCGCTCTGGCTTATCTCTGCCTCTACATGACTCTATGGAAGCTGTAAGCACTTCAGGGAAAGTATCTGATCTTACTCAGCTCTGAGTTCCCAGCACTTAGCACAGTGCCTAGTACCAGTTAGTGCTCACAGGTGCTGTTGAATGAATGACCAGTTGAATGAATGACCCAGGGAAGTGGTATCAGTGAGCATAATTTTGTTTTGAATGAATTTAAATAAGAACGAGGTGGTAGTACAGGAAAATCTGAAAATATAAATTTTTTTCTTTATTTGTTTTTCTTCTTTCCTTTCCTTTCATTTTTCTTTTCTTCTTTCCTTCTGTCTTTCCAATTTTATTTTAAGGATGGTCTAAATTAATAGAGTAAATGCCTTTAGGCTGCATAAAAGCAGGTGAAGATAGATGGCAATTTGGAGAAAGTCTGCAGATCAAAAATTGAGAGGTATCAATTGTCACTCAGTGACAACAAAGGGGAAGTGTGCCAACAGTGGGGGCCTTTTCGGGTGGGCTCCTGGGCCTCTGACCTGAAGATCCCAATGCTAGAGCTGCTCTAATGTTCCACAACTGAGGACAGGCTGGGTAGATTAAGACTACAAGATAAGGGGGAGAATCAAGGAACTGGATGTCTCTGGGAAACAGAAGAACAGGGGTATGAGGCAGAGTGGGCCAGTGCTGGGAGGACAGGGGCTGTGACCAGACCTCTGACACAGCGCCAAGTGGCACGGAGGAATGTGTGCTGAAAGAAAAGAGGAAGGGAAGGCCACTGAGGCAGTGGAGAAAGTGCAAGGCCCAGGTTACCTCACTCATGTGGATCACGAAGTCGTGATGGAGTCAGAATTTGGGAGTGGAGAGGAAGCCGCAATGCAGAAACAAGCATTAGACCTAAGTCATCAGTGTCTGCCTACAGGTGATGCAGAAATGGTCTGCAAATGGGTATAAGAAGGGAGGCAGGGTTTTCTTCTATCCCTCCCTACAGACCTCTTTCCCTAGGCCCTTAGCCCCTGGAATACGTGTGGGCTTCCCACCACGTGTCTGGGAAACACTCAGCTTCTGAGATTGGACTTCGCTGATCCCAATTCTTCCTTTAACACAGGCACCAGCCTTCTTTACTCTTTTGCTTTTGAAGCTACTTCCCTCTGGGAGAGCCTTTGGAATTCTTCTCCTCAAACCCAGCTTTGGATGGTGGTGCCCTCCTGCCGCCACTCTCACACCATGTCCTGTGCCATGCGAGAACCCTGTTGAAATCCTACATCTCAAACACTGACCACGCAAAAAGGGAGAGGCATGGGAACAAGGGTGTGGGTTGTAAGGGGCAGCTTTATCAGAAAACAGCACAACACAGAGTTGGAGACATGGGGAGCTGTGATGGGCCAGGCCATGGGACCAAGAGTCGGAGCCCACACCAGTATACACTTGACAGTAGCCCAAGATCCTTGACTTGACATGAGAATGAACATTGCTTTTTTTTGGAAGCCAACAGTACTATTGAAATATGGCAAGCTATATTAAGAATGTCATCTGTTTGCAACAAAACTGATAACCTGACATGAAACATATTGCTGGGAAGACGTTCTCAACGACACCCAGACATGTTAGTGCCAGGGGCTCCCTCTGCATCTTGCTATATCTTTGATGTGTGTAGATTTTCAGCTAACCAGGGCTGAACTTCTGTTCACAGAAACTCCTGGCTTTTACAAATGAGGAAAAATGCCAAGAGAGGATAAGACATTTGCTTAAAATTACAGAGCAGGTGAGGAGCAGAATATGAAGTGGACCTCGTTCTTTTAACCGCTAATCCTAACATCTTCCCACCACAATGTGTTACAACTGAAGAGGAATAAAAAATTCAATTCTCAGCAATGGCTTCTTCTCCCAAGTAATTTACCAGCAATAATGTTTCTGCTACTACTAGAGGTAAATACCACTTAGATAGCACCTTCCGTTTATTACCGTTTTCCCATTAGATTTATGATGTCTCTGTCTTCCAGATTACATACTGATATATAATAAAATGCCATGGTGAACCCCTGGATGTACTTTTATTCTAAAAACATGTTTCACAAAAGGCATTTTACGTATTTAAAATAGCTAGATAGTCTCAATTTTCTGGGACAGTATTATCCCCAGGATTCAAAACATTACATTCCTATATTTCATACATCCAACTAATTATTTTCTGCCCATAGTGATGGTTTGTCAAGATGATTGCTAAGTGGACTGAAGTTTCTATCATCACAAGACTTCAAATAAACCATTTCACAAATCAGGAAAATGATCCTACATTAGACTATGAGTTGTAATCTGTGATTTGGGAAAAATAATTAGCAACATATAAAATCATTCTCTCCTCTGCCTTCAATTAAGTGTAAGCCTTCTCTTTACAAATTAACATTTGTGTTCCCCAAATCTGAGGTAGAGGAAATCTAGTGAAGGCTAATACTATACCCTTTATAAAAACTTGCAGAAAACTTTAAATAAAAGAGGACTCCCTTAACTCAATTATCTTCAAACACCTATTAAAAACATAATATTGAGTCGTAAATACTGAAACCATACTCCTGAGATTGGGATTAAAACAAAATCTCCCGCTACCATCCCTTCTACTCAGCACTGTACTGGTGGTTCTATTTTATGCAGTAAGGCAAGAAAATGAAACAAAAAGGCATAAGAATTAGAAAGATATACACTTGTCACTATTTGTTATCTAACTCTATACATGAAAAATCCAAAAGAGTCAATAGACAAATTATTAGAATTACTATATGTAATATTTTATTTCCGTATACGAGCAATGATTAGAAAATCGAATTTTGAAAACTGCATAGCAGTAGCATCGTAAAACATTAGATACTCAAGGACAAAATCTGGCAAAATTTGTGTAAGATGTCTATACTGAAAACTAAGAAGAAAACTGAAATAAATGGAGAAATAAATCCTGCTTATTGACTGGAAGCTCCAGTGATGTACAGATGTCAATTCTCCCCCATAATGATCAATAGATTTAAATTAATCCAAATAAAAATTTCGGCAGGTATTATTGTGGCAATTGACAAGATGGGTCTAAAAATTAAATGAAAATGCAAAGAGTTGAGCATGTCCAAGAAAATCTTGGAAAAGAAAATCAAGCTTTAAAGTGCCATATATCAAATTTAATATTAAGTACCAATAATTAAAATAGTAATATTAGTATTTGTGTAGAGAAGTACAACACAGTCGAATGACTAGAAATAGGCTCACACCTACATGGACATTTGATTTATCATTAAGGCAACACTGAAGGCCAATTTAAAAAGGGTACTGGGTATATGCCTAGTAGAGGAATTATAGGATTGAATGGCAGATCTATTTTTAGATCTCTAAGTGTTCTCCAAACATCTTTCCAAAAGGAATGTATTAATTTGCATTCCCACCAGCAGTGTAGAAGTGTTCCCTTTTCTC
>CAUYPK010067970.1:0-50176 GCA_963574355.1 Loris lydekkerianus | reverse complement strand
CGACGACTTGCCTTTGCTTCCCATCTTGATAGGTTACTGGGCAGTAGCCCTGGAGCTCGGCACACTTGGGGAAGCGACTCTTCAGCTCTGAGGGCGTCAGCCTTTTGGGGAGCATGTTCTCAGGTGGGAGTGGATGAGGTGTTAAGGGGGGCACGTACAATTCCGGGTGGATAGTTCTTTTCTTTCTTGAAATCTTCAATACTATTTATAGCTTTCCATACTAATGATATCTTTTTTTTTTTTTTTTTTGAGACAAAGTCTTACTATATTGCCCTCAGTAGAGTGCCATGGTGGCATCATACCTTACAGCAACCTCAAACTTGTGGGCTTAAGTAATTCTCTTACCTCAGCCTCCCAAGTAGATGGGACTACAGGCTCCTACCACAACGCCTGGCTATTTTTTGGCTGTAGTTGGCCTGGGCTGGATTCGAACTCACCAGTTCTGGTGTATGTGGCTGGCACCCCAGCCGCTGAGCTATAGGTGCCAGGCCAATAATGACATCTGCATGTATACATTTCACAACACTTAGTTTGAAAGCTTTACTGTTTACCTCCATATTTAAATATTGACTCTAACAAAGCAGTATAATCAGAGACCCTTTGAACCTGTTTCTAGAGAAAGTTGCAAGAAATACTTTAAACACTTGAGTTACTAGTTTTAAAAAATAATCTAAGATTTAGAATCTTTGAATATAATGGAAAGAAAATAGTGACCTGTAGTCCATAGTAAGAGGTAAAGTTTACATTTCATTACCAGAATCATTATTATTATAAAAGAAGCAAGAGTTCATTATTTTTAGTTGGCCAAAATTTCTTTCTAGAAGTCATTCAGAAAAATAAAATGAGATCATGTTTGTGAAGTTGCTTTGTCAACTGAAGGTGACTTGTAAACAATTTGTGCCATTAAGAACAGAGTCAAAGGCTCGGGGCCTATACTCAAGTGGCTAAGGCGCCAGCCACATACACAGAGCTGGGGGGTTTGAATCCAGCCCGCACCTGCCAAACAACAATGACAACTGCAACCTAAAAATAGCCAGGCACTGTGGTGGGCGTCTGCAGTCCCAGCTACTTGGGAGGCTGAGGCAAGAGAATCGCTTAAGCCCAGGAGTTGGAGATTGCTGTGAGCTGTGACACCACAGCACTCTACCCAGAGTGACATCTTGAGGCTCTGTCTCAAAAAAAAAAAGAACAGAGTCAAAAATAATTCATTTTATTTTTTATGAGACTGAGTCTCATCACGTTGCCCTCGGTAGAGTGCCGTGGCGTTACAGCTCACAGCAACCTCAAACTATTGGGCTTAAGCAATTCTCTTGCCTTAGCCTCGCAAATAGCTGGGACTACAGGTTCCCGCCACAACACCCAGCTACTTTTTTGTTGCAGTTGTCATTGTTGTTTAGCTGGCCCGGGCTGGGTTTGAACTGGCTGGACTCAGTGTATGTGGCCGGCACTGTAACCACTGTGCTAAAGGCACCCAGCCAAGAACAGAGTCAAAAATGATTCAAAGCATTTGTGATCAATATACTAAAATAAGTACTTGTTAAATTACAGATGAGGACAGACAAAGGATAAGAAAAGACTAATTTCATTGGATAGTTTAAAAGATAATTTCCCATAGATTTTTTAAAAAAATTTTATTATTGGGCAGTGCCTGTGGATCAAGGAATAGGGCACTGGCCCCATATACCAGGGGTGTCGGGTTCAAGCCCAGCCAAAACTGCAAAAAAAAAAAAAAAAAAAAAAATTTATTATTGTCTTAAAACAGGGTCTCAGTCTGCTGCCCAGGCGAGAATGTAGGGGCCTGTGTAGTACAGGGTAGAGGCTCACTTTAGCCTGAAACTTCTGGACTTAAGTGTTCCCCTTACCTCAGCCTCCTGAGTAGTTAGCACTACCACCTAGGTCTGGCACCCCCATGCCTGGCTAATCTTCTAAAAATTTTTCTGTAGCGATTAGGGGGGAAGTGTCTCATTATATTGCCCAGGCTTTGGGCAATATAATGAGACACATCTACACCCCAATCTCTAGGGCATTATTATTAAAAATGAGCCACAAAACAGCTGCTCGAGAGGCTGAGGCAGGAGAATTGCGGAAGCCCAAGAGCTGGAGGTTGCTGTGAGTCCTATGACGTCACGGCACTCTACCGAGGGCGGTAAAGTGAGACTCTGTCTCTACAAAAAAAAAAAAGCCACAGAAGCTAAAGTAAATAACTAGCTAACATCAAATATAGTGATGCTCTTTCATGTATGATTTCCTAATAGAATAACACAGTGTATAAAACATTCTTAATGCAAATCTGGTGTACCCAAGAATGCAGTTAATATACCTTTGTTTTAGAGGAAACTCCTGGAGCTTTGGCCTTTTTCGCATCAGGCTTGGGTTCTGCACTGCTAGAAACAGAATCTTCAACAGGCACTTTGAAAAAAAAAGCATGTACCATAAATATAAATTCTAACATCATTTTATTCTGGTTAAATATATAATGATGACGTGAAAGCCTATATGTTTATAGTTTTAAATGTATTAAGACTATAAATAAATGTATTAATATAATAACATATATCAATTTATAAGTTATTTTCAGTTAGACTTTTTTTTCCTTTCTTCTTCCCAAATTTCTGTTTAAGCATAATCTTAACAGATTACTTCAGAAAATCTCTCTCTCTTTTTTTAGTTTTCTTTTTCCTTTTTTGAGATGGAATCTCACTCTGTTTTTCAGGCTATAGTGCCTTGGTGTTAGCCTAACTCACAGCAATCTCAAACACCTGGGTTTAAGCAATCTTGCCTCTGCCTACAGAGCAGTTGGGACTTCAGGCTCCTGTTACAATGCCCAGGTAGTTTTTCTTTTCTTTCTTTCTTTTTGACATAGAGTCTCAAGTTGTCACCCTAGGTAGAGTGCTGTGGAGTTGCAGCAATCTCAAACTCTTGGGCTTACGCGATTCTCTTGCCTCATCCTCCCACGCAGCTGGGACACATTGCCTGGCTATTTTTTGGTTGCAGTTGTCATTGTTGTTTGGCAGGCCTGGGCTAGGTTTGAACATGCCAGCTCTGGTGTATGTGGCTGGCGCCCTAGCCGTTAAGCTACAGGCACCGAGCCAATTTTTCTAGTTTTAGTAGAGATGGAGGTCTCCTTCTTGCTCAAGCTGGTCTCAAACTCCTGAGCTCCTGCTTGGGCCTCCTATAGTGCTAGGATTACAGGAGTAAGCCACTGAGCCTGGCCAAAAGTCTACATTTCTTTACCAACTTTTAAAGTGCCGTTTTAAAACTATTTTTTAAGAAGCAGTTTTAAAAAAAAAATCTTTTGTAAAGACTGATAGTGAATATCAAAGATGACATTCCCACTTAGTGCTGGTCGCTCAATGGTCAGTGTGCCAGCCACAAACACCCGGGGGTGGTGGGTTCGAACCCAGTCAGGGCCTGCTAAAAAATAATTACAACAACAACAAAAAAATAGCTGGGTGTTGTGGCAGGCACCTGTAGTCCCAGCTACTTGGGAGACTGAGGCAAGAAAATTGCTTAAGCCCAAGCATTAGAGGTTGCTGTGAGTGGTGATGGCACAGCACTGTACTGAGGGTGACATAGTGAGACTGTCTCAAAAAAAAAAAAAAAAAAAGGCTTGGCGTTCATAGCACAGTGGTTACAGTGCCAGCCAGCCACGTACACCAAGGGTGACGGGTTCGAAACCGGGCTGGGTCAGCTAAACAACAGTGACAACTGCAACAAAAAATAGCCAGGCGTTGTGGCAGGCACCTGTAGTTCCAGCTACTTGGGAGGCTGAGGCAAGAGAATCACTTAAGCCCAATAGTAGGAGGTTGTCATGGCACTCTACCAAGGGCAACATAGTGAGACTGTCTCAAAAAACAAACAGAAAAACCCCAAAGATGACACTCCTACCTATGACAAAGTATCTACCACATAGCAAGAGGCCAATAAAAGGATTTTTTGTTTTGTTTTTTAGACAGGGTCTTATGCTGTTATTCAGGATGGAATACAGAGGCATGATCATAGGCATGATCACTATACCCTCAAACTCATGTGATCTTCCTTCATCAGTCTTCTAAGTAAGTAGTACTACAAGCACATACCACCATGTTTAGCTAATCTTTAAAGACTTTTTGCAAAGATGAGGTCTCATCATGTTGCCCAGGTTGAACTCAAACTTCTGGTCTTAAGCAATCTTCCTGCCTTGGCCAGGAAATGCTGGCATTATAAGCATGAGCTACCATGCCTGGCCCCCCCATAAAGTTATATATACTTTGATGCCAAAAGTTTTATACATATTAAATTTCTAACTTTGTAGTATCTACAATTTTTATCCCACTAAATAGAATATCTTTTTTTTTTTTTTTTTAAGCTGTCACCCTAGGTAGAGTGCCATGGCGTCATAGCTCACAGCAACCTCCAACTTGGGTTCAAGCAATCCTCTTGCCTCAGTTTTTTTATTTTTAGTAGAGATCAGAGTCTCACTTTTGCTCAAGCTGGTCTTGAACTCATGAACTGAAGCTATCTCCCCGTCTCCAAGAGTGCTAGGATTACAGGCGTGAGCCACTGTGCCTAACCCCAAGAATATCATTTTGTTTAAGCAGTAAGTCTAGAAATGAAGTGATCACAGGTCGGTCATGTGCTATGGAATTTTAATCAATCAGTATAAAGAAAGTAAGAATTTTCCCTTAAGTTAGTAAACATCAGAATGGAGTAGCAAACCACCAAGTGTTGTGGAAGGAGAACTTATTTATGACTAAGTAAAATTCTGTGCTGATTCAGGAGCCTGATCTGAGTCAATAAACTGCTCAATCACTTAAGCACTTTGGGTTTCTTCATCTGTTAAGGTTGGATGAGAAACCCAATTTCTCTTTTAACTGTAATATCCGAGAGTAGAAAGTCATAGCAGAAATCCTAAAACTAAGATGAATACTTCTAGAAAGGAACATTTTGGCTTAGTGCTTGTAGCTTAGCAGCTAGGGTACCAGCCATACACACCAGAGCTTGTGGGTTCGAACCCGGCCCAGGCCTGTAGTTGCCAACAATGACAACTACAACCAAAAAATAGCCAGATGTTGTGGCGGGCACCTGTAGTCCCAGCTACTTGGGAAGCTAAGGCAAAAGAATCGCTTAAGCCCAGGAGTTGGAGGTTGCTATGAGCTGTGATAAAGTGAGACTCTGTCTCTTAAAAAAAAAAAAAAAAAAAGGAAAGAAAAGTTGTAATGAAAGAGGTTGGCATAAAAGAGGTACTTGACAAATTTTTATAAAGGGAGGACAAGGAAAGAGAGGGGGAGAGCTCGAGATCTAGGTTGTGAGAATATGTGATTTTTTAAAAAAGAAGGCTAGATGTCTTTTTAAAGTTCCCTACGGTTATTTCCTTCTCCTTTAATTCTCTGAAGATAGATTACCTGATGTAGGCTGAAATTTGGCTGAAGCGGACCCTCCCATTGGTTTAGAAGTTGCTTTAGTGGGTGCAGCAGGCTTGGCTGGCATGTTAGCTTTGGCTTTCTCTAGCATGGCCAGTACCTGATCTTTAGAAGTTGGCTAGAGAGACAATATAACAGAAAATTAGAGGTCACATAAATGATACACTCATACCAAGCTTACTAATAGATTGTAAGGTTCTACTTTTGAAAGACCAGTGATGGCAGGGAGGCAGCACAGAGTATAAGAGAAGTACACATATTATGATGTCATGCTAAAGTAGCTATCATTCTAGAAGGGCACAGTTTTCACCCATGAAGTCAGCAGATTTGTAGAAGTTCTATAGGGGTAAATATTTTATTTTCTTCTCAAGACATAGAAGAGGTCATATAATATTTTACTTATATGAAGTCAGTATTTTTCTAATGGCTTTCATAGCAGAAGCAGCAGCAGCAACAATAAGAAGTACCTTCAGTTTCCCAGTAGCCTTGGCCATTTTTTCATATCCTAAATGCATCATGAAGAATGGCAAAGCATCTTGGGCTTTCTTTCGTACATCGCCATTTCGATCTTCTAGGCAGGAGTAGAGATGAGGAACACAAAGGATAAGGTCTGTTGGGGTGGAACGAAGAGTGGGTAGTTTCTCAGCCAGCCAGCCCAGAAGCTGCCAAAAGAAACAAAGAGTAGTTATAAATTTCACATGAAAATTGGTATTATTTATGATTTCAGGGTTAATGATTTCATTTGTTCCAAACACTGAGTTAGCTCCTGCACTGTAACTTTCCAATATGAAATCAGAACCTCTATTGCTGAAGAACTGTGCTATACTTAAGGAATGTGGGTAATGATGACAATCATCTTTAACAGATAGCCATAGTTCTTTGATGGCTTTTTTGGGCATTAAATTATATAGCTTTAATAGTTCTTAATACATTTTAAAGATGAAAAACTTTCACATATCTTTCTTTTTACCTTTTAAGAAATATTTAGCTAGGCTCGGTGCCTGTAGCACAGTGGTTATGGTGCCAGCCACATCTACCCAGGCTGTCTAGTTCGAACCCAGCCCAGGCCAGCTAAACAACAATGACAACCTCAACAACGAACTATAAAAATAGCTGGGTGGGCATTGTGAAAGGCACCTGTAGTCCCAGCTACTTGGGAGGCTGAGGCAAGAGAAATGCTTAAGCCCAAGAATTAGAGGTTGCTGTGAGCTGTGACACCGTAGCACTCTACTGAGGGTGACAAAGACTCTGTCCCCCAAAAAACAAAAATAGAAACAAAACAAATAATTTGCTAGAAAAGACCCAAAACAGTTGGTCAGAAGATGACAATTTTTACTAGGACTTCTATTTTCTTGTCTTGTCTTTTCTTTTTTTTTTCTTTGAGACGAGTCTCAGTCTGTTGCCTTGGGTAGAGTGCCGTGGCATCATAGCTCATAGCAACCTCCAACTCATGGGCTCAAGTGCTCCTTTTGGCTCAGGTTTTCTATATTTAGTAAAGATGGGGTTTCACTTTTTGCTCAGACTGATCTCAAACCTGTGAGCTCAAGCCATCCACCCACCTTGGCCTCCCAGAGTGCTAGGATTACAGGTGTGAGCCACTGCTCCCAGTCTCTTTTCTTTTCTGAGATGGAGTTTCACTATGTTGCCCCTGGTAGAGTGCCACAAAGTTAGAGCTCACAGTAAGCTCAAACTCTTAGGCTCAAGCAATCCTTTTTTCTTTTTTCTTTTTTTTTTTTTTTAACAGACAGTCTCACTTTGTCCCCCTTGGTAGAGTGCTGTGAAGTCACAGATCACCGCAAACTCCAGCTCTTGGGCTTAGGCAATGCTCTTGTCTCAGCCTCCTAACTAGCTTGGGACTACAGGCGCCCGCCACAACACCTGGCTATTTTTTTGTTGCAGTTTGGCCAGGGTTGGGTTTAAAGCCGTCACCCGCGGTATATGGGGTTGGCACCCTATTCATGGAGGCACAGGCGCTGCCCTCAAGCAAAAACCTCTTGCCTGAGTCTTCCAAGTAGCTGGGACTATAGAAGCCCACCACAATGCCTAGCAATTTTTTAAAGACAGGGTCTTGCTCTTGCTCAGGCTGGTCTTGAACCCATGAGCTCAAGTGATCTGTCCACCTCCTCCTCCCAGAGTGCTAGGATTACAAGTGTAAGCCAATGTGCTTGGCCAGGACTTCTATTTTCTATGTTGACGGTTTTCCTCCAGACCCTAATTGTAAATTCACTTGTAAGTATAAAAAATAATTCAGAAAGATCCCATGCACCCTTTACCCAGTTTTCTCCAACAGTAACACTTTATAAAACTATACTACATTATCAAACCTGGACATTGGTATCGATGCAATCTAGTTATCTTGTTATATCACAGGGATTCCTCATGTTGCCTTTTTTAAACCACATCCATCCATCTACCTTTTCTCCTTCCTAATCCCTAGCAACCACTAATCTGTTCATTTCTAAAATTTTGTCATTCCAAACATGTTATATAAATTAAATCATAGTATGTAACTGTTTGGAATTGGTTTTTGTCACTCAGCATTATTCTTTGGAGATTTATCTAAATTGTTGTATCAATAGTTCATCCTTAGTTGCTAAACACTATTCTATATATGAATGTACAACAGGTTTGTTTAACCACCTACATAAGGCTATCTAAGCTTATTCTAGTTTTTGGTTATTAAGCAAACGCTCTACTGCTGAGCTACACACATAAGTTTTTGGCTATTATGGATGAAGCTACTATCAATATTTATACACAAATTTTCATTTTTCTGGAATAAAAGGCCATGAGTACAGCTGCTGAGTCACATGGCTGCAAGTTTAGTTTTATAAGAAAACGTCAAACCATTTTCTAGAGTGGCTGAACTATTTTACATTTCTACCAGCAATGTATGAGTGTTCAAGTTTCTTTCACATCCTTGCCAGTATTTGGTGTTATTGTCTTTTTTACAGCAATTCTGATAGCTGCATAATGTTTTTTCACTGTATTTTAAATTTACATTTCCCTGATAGCCTCTAAGCCACTGAACATCTTTCCTGGGCTTATTTCCTATGTATATATTCTTGTTAGTGAAATGTCTGTTCATGTCTTTTCTCTACTTTCTGATTAGAAAATGATTGTTCAGGGCGGTGCCTGTGGCTCAGTGAGTAGGGCACCCATCCCATATACCGAGGGTGGCGAGTTCTAACCTGGCCCCGGCCAAACTGCAATAAAAAAATAGCTGGGCATTGTGGTGGGTGCCTGTAGTCCCAGCTACTCGGGAGGCGGAGGCAAGAGAATCGCTTAACCCAAGAATTGGAAGTGGCTATGAACTTTGAGGCATGGCACTCTACTGAGGGCGACATAATGAAACCATGTTTCAAAAAAAAAAAAAAAAAAAAGAAAATGACTATTCGGTTTGGAGAGTTTTTTATGTATTCTAAATACTAGTCTTTTATTGGATATAGAATTTGCAAATATTTTCTCCTACTCTGTAGCTTACTTTTTATCTTCATTTTTTTTTTTGCAAAGTAAAATTTTTAATTGTTTTTAAAAAGTCTTTTAACTTGTTATTGACCTGAAGCTCAAAAAATTTTTAATCTCAGTGTGTCCCAATTTATCAACTTTTTGGTTTCAAGTCTAAGAATCACTTATCAGCCTTATAAGCTGGAGTTTTTCTTTTTTTTTCCTTTTTCTTTCTTTCTTTTTTTTTTTGAGACAGAGCCTCCAGGTGTCACCCTGGGTAGAGTGCTATGGCATCACAGCTCACAGCAACCTCCAACTTATGGGCTCAAGTGATTCTCCTGCCTCTACCTCCTAAGTAGCTGGGATTATAGGCACCTGGCACAATGCCAGCTATTTTTTTGGTTGTAGCCATCATTGTTTGGCAGGTCCAGGACTGCATTTGAACCCGTCTGGCTGGCACCTTAGCTGCTTGAGCCATAGGCGCTGAGCCAACCTAGACTTTTTCTGTTATCTTTTAAATGTTCTATAATTTTATGTTTTACATTTAAGTCCATAATCTGTTTTGAGTTAATTTTTCTAAGATGTAAAGTTTAGGTCAAAGTTCATTTTTATGGTCTATGGATGTCCAGTTGCTTCAGAATTATTTAAGAGGCTATTCTTCTTCCACTGCATTTTACTTTTGTAGCTTTATAAAAAAAAGTTAGTTGATCATATTAGTGTGGGTCTCTGGTTTCTACTGGTCTATGTGTCTATTTCTAGTTCAGGCTACCACCATTACCACAATGTCTAGATTACATTAGCAACATAATAAGATTTAATATATGATGAAGTGGGATTGGCCAAGTATAGGGTGTTTACAACCAATTGATTCTTCTCCACTTTTTTTTTTTTCTTTGAGACAGAGAGAGCCTCAAGCTATCGCCCTGGGTAGAGTGCTGTCGCATCACAGCTCACAGCAACCTCCAACTCTTGGGCTAAAGCAATTCTCTTGCCTCAGCCTCCCAAATAGCTGGGACTACAGGCACCTGTCACAACACCTGGCTGTTTTTTGATTAAAGTTCTCATTGTTTGGCAGGCCCGGGCTGGATTCAAACCCATCAGCTCTGATGTATATGGCTGGCGCCTTAGCTGCTTGAGCTACAGGTGCCAAGCCTCCTCCTCCACTTTTAATGCTTCACTTGACTAGCCTAAAAAAAAAAAAAGGAAAGTGATTCTACCCATTTTCTTTTCTTCTTTGTGAAAATAGTTTTAGCCACTTTAAGGCCTGTGCTTTTCCACGTTAATTATAGAATAAGCATATCTTTAATAAATACGTTGCTAAAATTTGATAGTAATTGTGTTAATTTAAGGATTAACATCTGTATGTTGAGTCGTCTAATCCACAAACACAGGCTATCTCTTCATTCATTTAGGTCGTGTTTGAATCTTATAAGCATCTGTAATTTTCATCATACATATTTTGGATTTGAATTTTAAGTGCATATATACCTAAGGATTTCATTTTCTTTAACACCTGTAAAATAATAATTTTTTTTTCTTTTTTTTGAGACAGTCTCACTATGTTGCCCTTGGTAGAGTGCCGTGGCATCACAGCTCACAGTAACCTCAAAATCTTGGCCTTAAATGATTCTCTTGCCTCAGCCTCCCCATTAGCTGGAACTATAGGCGTCAGCCACAACGCATGGCTATTTTTTGGTTGTAGTTGTTACTGTTGTTTGACAGGCCTGGGTTGGGTTTGAACCTGCCAGTTCTGGTGTATGTGGCTGGCGCTCTAGCCACTGAGCCATAGGCGCCAAGCCTTTGTTTTCTTTTTTGAGATAGAATGTCAAGCTGTTGATCCTCTTGCCTCAGTTTTTCTATTTTTAGTAGAGAAGGGGTCTTGTTCTTGCTCAGAGTAGTCTTGAAACTGTGAGCTCAAGCAATCCACCTGCCTCAGCCACCCAGAGTGCTAGGTTTATAGGCATGAGCCACTGTGCCTAGCCTAAAATAATATTTTTTTAATTTTGGTTTTTGCATGTTCATTGCAGATCAAGGAGTGTGATTAATTTTTGTACAATGGCTTTATATCTTCCAATCTTGTGGAACGTATTGAGTAGGTCTAGGAACTTATAGATTTCTTGGAATTTTCTAAGTACACAGTCATATTACAAAGAATCAAATTTATTCTTTATACTTTTTATACTCTGTATGACTTATTTTATTATTATTATTTTTTAGAGACAGTGTCTCACTTTGTAGAACCCTTGGTAGAGTTCTGTGATGTCACAGCTCACAGAAACCTCCAGCTCTTGGGCTTAGGCGACCCTTTTGTCTCAGCCTCCCAAGTAGCTGGGACTACAGGTGCTTGCCACAGTACCCAGTTATTTTTTTGTTGCAGTTTGGCCAGGGCCAGGATTGAACCCGCCACCCTCAGTATACGGGGCCAGTGCCCATATACTGACACACAGGAGCTGCCCTATTTTATTTTTTGAGACATAATCTGTCACCCCGGTAGAGTGTAGCACCATCATGGTAGCTCACTGTTATCTCAAGACTCCTGCTTCAACCTCCCAAGTAGCTGGGACTACAGGTGTGCAGCATGAAGCTTGGCTAATTTTTCTATTTTTAGTAGAGACAGGGTTCTCAAACTACTGAGCTCAAGCACTGTCTAGCACTCCCAGAGTAATTGGATTATAGCTGTGAGCTAACAGGCCTTACCGACTTTTATTTCTTTTCCTTGTATTACTTACTACAGTGACTAGAGCTTCTAGTACTATATTGAATAGTAGGGAGAGTCAATATGCCTTCTTTGCCCCAGATTTTAGGGAGAAAGCATTCAGTCTTTCACCATTAAGCAGGATGTTATCTGTAGAGGATTATTGCAGATGCTCAAGCTGAGGTAAATCTCTACTATAACTAATTTGCTGAGTATTTTTTTTTTGTGTGTGATAAATCATTTATTTGGACAAGACAAAAATATCACACTGCTTCTTCTTATACAGAAAGTGGAATATTTTAAATATATTAGTTTTTCTCTTTTTCAACAGAGTTCACTTAAATCTGGTTTCAGGAATTACTTCTCATTTTTTTTTTAGACAAAGTTTCACTATGTCAACCTTGGTAGAGTGCTGGGGGGGTGGTGTCACAACTCATAGCAACCTCAAACTCTTACACTTAAGAGATTCTCTTGCTTCAGCCTCCCAAGTAGCTGAGACTACAGGAGCCCGCCACAACGCCTGGCTATTTTTTTGTTGCAATTGTCACTGTTGTTTAGCTGGCCTGGGCCAGCTTCGAACCCACCACCCTCAGTGTATGCAGCTGGCGCTGTAACCACTGCACTACTGGGCACCGAGCTGGAATTACTTCTCATTTTAAGATACACACTTCAGTAAAACATATGTATGCATCACAGCCAAAAGAGCATATTTGAATTCTGGATAGTCGTCATTCATTATTATGATGATCATACCAACATGTGATAAAAATACTCTTGCTCTTCCCATCACATCTTTCTTTTTGAGCCAGTTCTGGCCTTCTTCATATAAACCTCTATCAACAACTTTATCTTCTCATTTGGTCAGAAATTTGATTTCTCCATTATCATTTTCATAAACTTTGATTAGTCTGTGAACCATTAAAATGTCTTGTCCTTCAACTAAAAAACAACTACTGTACCAGCTCTAATGGGGTCTTCCCAGAAATTTGTGAGGAACAGAAGGTCTCTCATGTGAAGGGCCAGATCCATGCTGCCACTCGGCACCACCTCGGCTGGGATCTCACTGCCAGTGAACACGATCAGGCCTTTCCATATCATGAGTGCAGAAGACATAATCATGGCAAAGTTTAACACCTGCTAATAGAATTGGCACTTGTCCATCTTCCACAGATCCCCAAAGACGTCCAATCTGACTCGGAGATGCAACCCCAAGGTATGCACAGGTACCATGGTGGGGTCTCTGGGGACCTGCTGGCTCCAAGTGTCACAGACAGCTGGAGAGCAACCACTGGGCACCTGCCCACGCTTGCTGAGAATTCTTATTCATGAATGGGTTTTGAATTTCATTAAAATGCTATTTTTGTATCAATTGACATGATCATAAGATTTTTTTCCTTTATCTTATGAGTATGATGAATTACCCTGATAAATTTTCAAATGTTAAAGCTTTTTTTTTTTTTATTTT
This sequence comes from Loris lydekkerianus, assembly GCA_963574355.1. NCBI lineage: Eukaryota > Metazoa > Chordata > Mammalia > Primates > Lorisidae > Loris > Loris lydekkerianus. Next base: position 37,167 of record CAUYPK010067970.1, on the reverse strand, counting down.
CTGGTTAAAACTTTTACTATTTAAGCATTTAAGAGAAAATTCCACAAAAATAGTAGTCCTTTAAAAAGTTGTATTAAAAAATCAGGTGAAAGGGTTGGGCACAGTGGCTCATGCCTGTAATCCTAGCACTCTGGGGGGCTGAAGCAGGTGGATTGCTTGAGCTCAGCAGTTTGAGACCAAAATCCAAACTGCGTCTCTACTAAAAATAGAAAAACTGAGGCAAGAGGATCCCTTGAGCCCAAGAGTTGGAGATTGCTGTGAGCTATGAAGCCATGGCACTCTATCCAGGGGCCAGCTTGAGACTCTGTCCCCCACCCCCCAAAAAAAAAGTCAGGTGAAAGGGAAAAAAAAAAAAAAAAAAAAAAAGCACATGGGCGGCACTTATGGCTCAGTGGGTAGGACGCCGCTTTCATATACTGAGGGTGGCGGGTTCGAACCTGGCCCTGGCCAAACTGCAACAACAAAAAAATAGCTGGGCGTTGTGGCAGGTGCCTGTAGTCTCAGCTACTTGGGAGGCTAAAGCAAGAGAATCGCCTAAGCCCAAGAGCCAGAGATTGCTATGAAATGTGATGCCATGGTACTCTGCTGAGGGCGATAAAGTAAGACTGTCTCTAAAAAAAAAAAAAAGAAAGGAAAAAAAAGCACATGAATACCAAAGCTCTCGGAATTTGGTTTCATTTTATTAATTGTCTCATCATGGAACTATAACCATAACCAGCATTTTAACCATGAATGTACTATATTTATCAGGCCCAAGTGAAGTAAAAGACATGAGTAATGCACCTGATTAATTTAGTACTAACCTCTTGCCTCAAGAAAGGATTTTCCTTTTTGAGCTCTTCAGAAAGATCTTCTCCCTCCAGCCATTCCTTCATGCCCGTCTGTTCTGCCCAAGAATTCACAGTTGCTAGGGCAGCAGCTCGAACATTGTTCTGAATGGAGAAGAGGATAGCAAAAATAAGATCAACTATAGTTGGAGATAGGGAATGAATATGTGAACAATGGAGGTTTCTCTAAGGTCCATGTGAACCTACGTGGAATCATCTTCTCTGAAACAGAAACTAGTTCCATGATTATACCAAAACAAAGTAAAGTAGAAATATAAAACTCTAAATTGTAAATTTCCTGTACTTAGTTAATTAGAAAGCAATGGTCTAGATATAAAATGCCAAGTAAGAAGAATAAATTCTTAGATTTTCTTTCCTGAATTTCTGAAGGCTCTTATGTCCATGACCGTCTGCTAAAGAAGGGAATTCTACATGCTAAAGATTTCATAATGGTAAAGAATGAAACTGTCAACAATTTGATTAAAATTTTATGTTTTAATATTAACTTATATTAATATTAAAATAGCACCATTCCTCAAATTAAATGACTTACACAAAAGTAAAGAAACACTGAACTATCTAAGGCTAAAGATAAGGTTTATAACCTTCTATGACACTTCAGTGAATTTTAGAACTATGAAACCACAAATATCTTACTGAACTACCAGAACATCCTGTTCTAGTTTACAGGGGAAAAAAGGCAAAAACTAACTTCATGACCTATATTTATTCACTATACCAATACTCTAATAAAATGATGTTACAATAGTAGCACAACCATTTTGTGAATGCATACTATACAAGACAGGCATAATAAAATATATCTTACATAGAGACTCATTTAATTCTATAAACAAAGTAATTTTATAGATAAAGAAACTGTCAGAGAAGGTAACTTATCTTAGGGTCATAAAGCTAGTAAGTGATATATCAGGTCACATTGTAATAATGCCTGGAAGATAAAAATATTTACTATTTTTCTTCTAACGTTCTCATCTTTATAAAGTTTATAAAGGTGGGCAGCTCCTGTGGCTCAAAGGAGTAGGGAATATGCCAGAGGTGGCAGGTTCAAACCCAGCCCTGGCCAAAAAGACTCTGTATAAAGTTGATAAATGCTTTACATGTTCTCTAAAATAAAAAAAAATAAAATAAAATAAAAAAGAATTATCTTTTGTCCAAGAATGCAGCTAGTTTATTCCAGAATGGAGCTGAGTTATTAGGCTTACCTTGCTGTCTCCGAGGACTGTGATGATAGGGATGCCTAAATTCTTTACATGTTGCTTTATATTTGGGCCCATGGCTACTGCCAGCTGCTGGAGGATGTTCAAAGTCTGCTGTACCTGAGTAGAAAGAGCCAACACTTTATGTTCAAGTCATAAACAGGCTGTGCTCAAAGTTTTTAAAGCTTGCTGCTATACAGTTATTACGGTAGGAAATTTCTGGCCTACTTAAGGGACATCAGCTTGTGGCAATTATTCTAATTAGTCTGTGCATAATTTTTAGGTAGTAATCTTTCTAATTTTTAAATTTTTTTTATTTTTTTGAGATAAGGTCTCCCTCTGTTGCTCTAGGTAGAGTGCCATGGTGTTACAGCTCACAGCAACCTCAGACTCTTGGGCTCAAGTGATTCTCTTGCCTCAGTCTCCCAAGTAGCTGGGAATACAGGCGTGAGTCACCATGCTGGCTAATTTTTCTACTTTTGGTAGAGATGGGGCCTCACTCTTGCTCAGGCTGTTCTCAAACTCCTGACTGCAAGTGATCCTTCCACTTCAGCCTCCTAGAGTGCTAGGTTTACAGGCATGAGGTACCATGCTTGGCCAAGTATTAGTTTCTCTTTTGATCATCAGTTCATAAACATGGACAATTAGAACTTTAAACCAGAGATTATACTACTTGACAACTTTAAGATAAAGCCTAGTTTAAGGGAACTCTGACATTAAAAAAATCAAAATTTCACAATTGTCAATAGAAATTTAAGCATGTTTGCATATAAGCGTTTTATACAAAGATTTTTAATATTGGATTCCCATAAAAAGTAAATTCTGAGATTCATAAAATTTGATTAATACATCTGCCATCTGTCAACATATCTTGAGGTACACTAAAAAATTAAAAAAATCTATTTCTAGTTCAAAGCAAATTCAGTGACCACTCATGTACTAATGAAGGCTATATTGAAAAAGAAATGCCTACATCGCGGATAAGGGAGGGAGAAAGGGATAGGCATGTACTCTACATACCAAGATTTTATTTGAATCATTGAGTCGACCCTTCAAGGCAGTTGGAAGTTCACCTATATTCGGTTGGATAAATTTTGCTTCATTGATAATACCTGCCACTTCATCTAGGCCTTCTTTCCTGATCTTCCAATTCTTGTCACTGATCTTAGATACCAACTCTGAAGTGATTTTATCACTGAAAAACAGAAGACAGAACCTGAAACATAGACTCCTAAAAGAATAATAATCATGTCATGTAAGTTCACAATATTCAAAGAGAAGGCAAAAAAAAAAAAAAGAAAAAGGAAAAAAAATTCTCTATATTCAAATAGAAGGAAAAAAAAAAAATTCAATATAATGAATCATGGTGGCACCTGTAGCTCAAAGGAGTAGGGCACCGGCCCCTATGCCGGAGGTGGAGGGTTCAAACCCAGCCCCGGCCAAAAAAACTGCAAAAAAAAAAAAAAGAAAAAAAAGAAAAAAAAAGAAATTTGATATAATGAATCAAATAAACCACTTCACAGACTGAAACCTACCTGATCTCTGTCCTTGGCAAAAGATCAACAACATCATTACTCCCATCATCTGGCTCATCTCCATCTTCTCCTTCATCTATACCACTTGTGCTATGCTTGGAAATTCCCCTGGTTGGAGCAGGTGGGCTTTGGCCCTGCATCTACATACAAATGAATTAATGATGAAGGATATGAAAGCAAACAAATTAGAGAAGGTATCTGTGTCAAACTTTCTCGTTCCTTCAGAGTACTTATTTACATTACAGATATTTTAATTCCTATCTGTTTAAAATTTTGAGAATGCATAGCAGAAGTTATGTTTATACAGATTTATTAGAATATGACTTTGTGAAAAAATTTTTAAATTTTTAATTAGAATCTGCCTTTTCAGTTCATAGCCACATCAAACTCTTGGGCTCAAGCAACTCTCTTGCCTCAGCCTCCAAAGTAGCTAGGATTACAGGCGCCTGACACAATGCCTGACCATTTTTTGTTACATTTGTCATTATTGTTCAGCCGGCCTGGGCCGGGTTCAAACCCACCAGCCTGGGTGTATGTGGCTGGCGCTGTAACACTGTGCCATGGGAGCCAAGCCTAGAATCTGCCTTTTCAGTTGTATGACTCATTTGCCCAAGACAACACAGAACGAGTCTGCCAACACTTAGCAATTTGAGTCAGAAAATGTATTCAAGGAAGATTAAGTCATGACTTTTATTTTTATTTATTTATTTATCTGAGACAGAGTTTTTCTTTGTTGTACTTGGAAGACTGCCATGGTGTGATAGCTCACAGAAATCCCAAATTCTTGGGCTCAAGAGATCCTTATGCCTAAGCCTTCTAAGTAGCTAGGACCACAGGCGCCTGCCACAACACCTGGCTATTTTTTTTTTTTTTATAGAGACAGAGTCTCACTTTATGGCCCTTTGGGAGAGTGCTATGGCGTTACAGCTCATAGCAGCCTCCAGCTCTTGGGCTTAGGCGATTCTCTTGCCTCAGCCTCCCGAGTAGCTGGGACTACTCACTGAGCCACAGGCGCCGCCCACACCTGGCTATTTTTTAGAAACAGGGTCTTGCTCTTTCTTGCTCAGGCTGGTCTGGAACTCATGAGCTCAAGCAATCTACTTGTCTTGGCCTCCCAGAGTGCTAGGATTGCAGGTGTGAGGCATCATACTTATTCTATGATTTTAATTTTAAATTGAAAAATAAAAGTTCTATTTAATGTACTTTCTTTTTTTTTAAAGAAAGGTTCACTTTGTTGCCCTGGGTAAGGTACTGTGGCATCACAGCTCACAGCAGCCTCCAACTCCTGGGCTTAGGTGATTCTCTTGCCTATGCCTCCCAAGTAGCTGGGACTATAGGCGCCCGCCACAATGCCTGGCTATTTTTTTGTTGCAGTTTGGCCGGGCCAGGTTCAAACCTACCACCCTCAGAATATGGGGCCAGCACCCTACTCACTGAGCCACAGTCCTTAATATACTTAATATACTTTCTGACTAGGTAATACATTCACAATGTTTGAAATTCCAAAGGTAGAAAAGGATGTAAAGAAGAAAATTTCCTGTATTACACCATAGCTACACAATTCTCTTCTTCACAAAGTCATCAACTTTTTGTGAACTCTTTCAGGGATACATATGCCATAAAACCAGACATACAGGGCGGTGCCTATAGCTCACTGAGTAGGGTGCTGGCCCCATATACCGAGGATGGCGGGTTCGAACCCAGCCCCGGCCAAACTGCAACAAAAAAATAGCTGGGCGTTGTGGTGGGCACCTGTAGTTCCAGCTACTTGGGAGGCTGAGGCAACAGAATTGCCTAAGCCCAAGAGCTGGAGGTTGCTGTGAGCTGTGACACCACAGCACTCTACTGAGGGTAACAAAGCGAGACTCTGTCTCAAAAAGCCTCCCAAAACAACAACAACAAAAATACACATTCTTTATTATCAAGTTTAAGAGTTTAGTTTTAACTACTATGAGATTCCCAAGTCCACCAACAGATATCATTTGCAAAACCTTTACCTTCTCAAATTCTGCATCTATCTGGGATAGGAGAGCTGGCTTCTCATCCTCAAAAAACATTCGCAAAGAGGGACCAACATACAGATACATCACACCAAGTAAGGTGATGGCAGAAGTCCTCACAGCCTGCCAGAAAGAATAAAAAGAACTTTCCAAATCAGAACAGAACCACAAAGGTAGCAATAATGGTCATATGCTGGTAGGTACTCACTGGGTTTGTTGCAGCAAGAGCTGTCTTCACGTTGCTAATGAAAGCTTTCACATTTAATCTAAAAGAAACATTTAGAATTAAAAATAATCAAAATTTTCAAAATACTAAATAGTTTTATAAAGCCAGACTCTGGGACTGGCTCCCTTTTGCGTTCTCACATACTGTCTTACTACACTCATTTTACTTATTTATTTAATTATTTTTTTTTGTAGAGACACAGTCTCACTTTATTGCCCTCTGTAGAGTGCCATGACGTCACATAGCTCACAGCAACCTCCAACTCCTGGGCTTAGGAGATTCTCTTGCCTCAACCTCCCAAGTAGCTGGGACTACAGGCACCCGCCACAACACCCGGCGATTTTTTTGTGTTGCAATTTGGCCGGGGCCAGGTTTGAACCCGCCACCCTCAGTATACCCTCAGTATATGGGGCCAGCGCCCTACCCACTTATTTCTTTTTCAGACACGCGTCTCACTACATAGTTGTCAGTAGAGTTCCATGGCGTCCCAGCAACCTCAAACTCTTGAGCTTAAGCAATTCTCTTGCCTCAGCTTCCCAAGAACCTGGGACTACAGGCGCCCGCCACAATGCCAGGCTATTTTTTTGTTGCAGTTGTCATTGTTCGAGGCTGGGCTCAAACCCACCAGCCTCGGTGTATGTGGCTAATGCCATAACTACTGTGCATGGGTGCCAAGCCACTACACTCATTTAAAAGTGACCTTTAAATACTGTCTACATACTGATAGTCTTATTATGCTTAATTGAAGTCTCTTAATTTCGTTCCTAAACTCTGTCATGAATTCCAGATTCACATAGTCAACTGTCTGTGTGACATTTCCATTTGCATGCTCAGCAGATATCCTGCACCCCCAAACCAAAACCTGTTCCTCTCGGTCTTCTCTACTTCAGTATTTCTTCTAGATGTTTAGTCTATCCTTGACTTTTCAGAGTTATTCCTGACTCATCTCTCTTGTACTCAACACTCTGTTCAGTTCTACTTTTAATATGTATTATGAGGACATGACACTTCCAGCTCTATAATCTATGCCTAAACTACAATAATTTCTTGACAGGATTACTCCAGTAGCCTATCAAGTAGCTTCCCTGTCTTTGATTCTCACTATCTGTTCTATTTGACCACTGTCACAATGATCTTATTACTCTTCTGCTCAAAAATCCTCTAATTAGGGCTGGGCAAGGTGGCTCATGCCTGTAATCCCAGCACTCTGAGAGACCAAGGTGGGTGGATTGCTTGAGCTCACAGGTTTGAGACCAGACTGAACAAGAGCAAGACCCTGTCTCTAAAAATTGTTGGGCACTGTGGCAGGTACATGTAGTCTCAGTTACGTTACTTGGGAGGCTGAGACAGGAGGATAGTTTGAGCCCAGGAGTTAAGAGGCTGCTGTGAGCTATGACACCATAGCACTCTACCGAAAGTGACCAAGTTAGACTCTGTCTTAAAAAAAAACAAACAGAGCTTGTAGCTCAGTGGGTAGTGCACCAACCACATGCACCGAGGCTGGCGGGTTTGAACCCAGCCCAGGCCACCTAAAAAACAAGTGCAACAGCAACAACAACAAAATAACTGGGCACCTGTAGTCCCAGCTACTTGGGAGGCTGAAGCAAGAGAATCGCTTAAGCCCAAGGATTTGAGGTTGCTATCAACTGTGACGCCACATACTCTACTGAGGGCAACATAGTGAGACTATCTCAAAACAAAACAAAACAAACAAACAAAAAAGGAACAATGGAATAAAAATAAAGCAAGATAAGGAATTGACGCCCCACCTATTTTTTTTTTTTTTTTCTTTTTTTTTTGTTGAACAGGCCTGGGATGGGTTTGAAACCGCTAGCCCCAGTGCACGTGGCAGGCGACCTAACCACGGAGCTATGGGTACGCCCCCTTTATTTATGTATCTATAATTGAGACCATCTCACTCTGTCGCCCTGAGTAGAGTGCCATGGCATCATAGCTCATAGCAACCTCAAACTCTTGGGCTTGAGAGATCCTCTTGCCTCAGACTCCCAAGTAGCTATCACTTCAGGTGCTCACCACAATGCCCAGCTAGTTTTACTAATTTTTATTTTTTGTAGAGACAGGATTTTGCTCTTGCTCAGGCTGTTCTCAAACTCCTGAGCTCAAGCAATCCACCTGCCTTGGGCTCCCAGAGTGCTAGGATTACAGGTGAGAGCCACCACGTAGGAAGAAATTTTTTAAAAGTGCCTGGAATAGGCTTGGCGCTCATAGCTCAGTGTATAGGGCACCAGACACATACACCAAGGCTGGCGGGTTCGAGCCTGGCCCAGGCCTGCTAAACAATGACAACAACAATAACAAAAAAAGGGCAGCACCTGTGGCTCAGTGGGTAGGGTGTCAGCCCCATATGCTGAAGGTAGGGGGGTTCAAACCCAGTCCTGGCCAAACTGCAACAAAAACATAGCCGGGCGTTGTGGCGGGTGCCTGTAGTCCCAGCCACTCAGAAGGCTAAGGTAAGAGAATCGGCTAAGCCCAGGAGTTGGAGGTTGCTGTGAGCTGTGTGACGCCATGGCACTCTACGGACAGCAATAAAAGTGAGACTCTGTCTCTAAAAATAAATAAATAAATAAATAAATAAATAAATAAATAAATAAATAAATGCAGGAACACAAGTCAATATATAGATTTTTGAAAACAAAAGAGATTTTGTCTTGTATCAATGAGACAACCCAGCTTTAGCTTTTCAGAAATAATCAGAGATGCCTATGACAAATATAATTACCAGAGACTGGTAAATATTTAATTGTTTTCCATTTGATTTCTTTCTGACTTACCCAGAAAAACCAAATTCTTTTATCGCATTTGATAGCCAATTCAGGGTTTCTGATTGATTCTTGGGATTTTTCTGTGAGAATGCCATTGACATAACCTGAAGCAGAGCAAAAACAAGAGATCTTCATTTTCTCCCTCCTATGTCTTATATAAATATACCACAATGTTAAGGTAGAGCTGGATTAAACATGGTTTTCTGATACTAAAACAACTGTAAGAATGTCTTACAAATAACAGTTAACCTACACAAGAAAATGAGGCAAGTGACAGTAGTACTAAAAGCATTCTGAACTGTTCAGATTTTCAGTAGTGATCATTCTGGACTATAACATTTAAAGAGAAAGTTACTCTCACGTTTGCAGAATATTGGTGATAAATTTTTATAATCAGATGATAGTATATTAAAAGTAAAAAATAAAATAAAAATGCAATATTAAAACTGCAGTAAAAGGATGGCTTTACTCAAGAAGATAAGAACTAAAGTACAATTAGTAAACTTAAATTAAAATTTGGGGAAAAATTGGGAAAACTGAGGGAACAAGAGCTCTCTGTCACTAACCTGTTCAGCTGTCCATGGCAGCATACAAGCTTCAGCTATTGCTGTCATAGCTTCTTTTGCATTGTTCCCGCATTTCACATCTCCAATCTTGTCCACAAGACCATCTAATACAATTTGAGCTGAAGTTTTGGAGAAATTTCCCTTCTGGGCAATCAAAGCCACTATGTGAAGCTTCATTTGCATCACCTGAAGGAGGATAAGTGTCAAAGTTATGAGCAAACAAAAGATATTTATTTATTTACTTATACTCATGTATTAACAGCAGCCTGAAGACGTAAGATAAGGACAGCTGAGAACATGACTAAACGAAAATCAGAATTTTCAGCAAAGAAGTAAAATAATGTTTATCTTTTAATTGTTATCAATTAGAGGCCAGGTGTGGTGGTTCACAATTATAATCCTAGCACTCTGGTAAGCCAAGGTAGGTAGATTGCTTGAGCTCAGGAGTTCAAGAACAGCCTGAGCAACAGCAAGACCCCCATCTCTAAAAATAGCCAGGCACTGTGGCAGGCACCTGTAGTCCTAGGCAGGTGGGAGGCTGTGGCAAGAGGATTGCTTGAGCCCAAGGGTTTGAGGTTGCTGGCTGTGAGCTGTGATGCCACAGCACTCTACCAAGGGCAACAAAGTGAGACACTGTCTCAAACAAACAAACAAAAAAAGTTAATTGACAATATTAACAAGCTGTCTAACAGTCAAAGAAAGAAAGAACTAAAGTCCCAAAATATTAACAAGCAATGCTACCACATGAAAAGTTTAGAAGTTGAAAAATTTGATTTCTATATTTTCTTCCTCTTATTATTATCTGCATGTAGTAATGAATACATCTCCTAAAATACATAATAAATGACTACACTGACTGCTATATTGACTGTATAACTCAGAATTACTATAAAAGCTGCCTACAAAAAACAACAGGCACAATGTAAACATATCACACAGAACTTAGGAGATTTTACAGAACTTATAGGTTTCTAAGTAGAATAAAAGGAGCTGTGGAAAATAATTTAAGGCTGGTTTTTTTGAGACAAGAGTCTCACTTTGTTGCCTGCGGTAGAGTGCTGTGCAGTCATAGCTCACAGCAACTTCTAACTCTTGAGCTCAAGCAATTCTCTTGCCTCAGCCTCCCAAGTAGCTGGGATTATAGGCGCCTACCACAATGGGAGTCTCCCTTTAGCTCAGGCTGCTCTTTAAGTTGTGAGCTCAGATGATCTGCCTGCCTCAGCCTCCCAGAGTGCTCAGATTATAGGCAAGAGCCACCATGCCAGTCCTAACTTAATGCTGTTAATATGATAGCAGACCTATAGGGGCTAGGATTCCTTTACTAATAAATACTTCTCTTTGTACTATGTAAATATTTTAAATTTACTTTATGAAGCTACTAGAAATTCTATCAGGTATAGATCCATTTAGGTAATAGTCACTCTCTTTTAAATGTAATAGTCTTAGGTGGGACTTCTGGAATGGTGGAGTAAGTTCCTTTAAAAACCTGATTCTCCATAAAAGCAAAAAGAACACTGGTAAAAACTGTCAAAATCAACTTCTTTCAGAACTCTGAAAACTAAACAGTCCTGCAACAACACAAGGAGCATTTAAAGAAAAAGTGCTGAATCTCAGTAAGAACAGTGAGTTTTCTGGTGATTTAACTTGCCTTATTATACTCTTCCTTTCAGCTCCATAGTAGCTTTCAAAGCCATCAGTCTCATAATTACAAAAAATAAAAACACCATATGCTATGCTGTCCATCTCTAAATAAATGCTCTGAAAGTTCTGGGCTCTACATCTTGCTTTGGAATCTCAATGTAACTGTGGGAAAAGGCAGGCAGGAAGCTACTGGCCTGTCTTTGCCTTTGTGACAGGGACAGCCCCCATATCCCGCCCCCACCACACACACAGCTCCTTCATCCTGAATGCAAACTCATCACCACCCCCAGAAGGCTCAAGAAGGAATCTTCCTGGAGACAAGGTCATCCACATGTGTTGTTTTCTAGTTGATGGCAGTTGGGTCAACATTCTGTGAAACATAACTGTGAAAACCTACAGGGGGCAGATCAGGTTTGCAGCTCCTGAAAAAGTTCCTACCCAAAGCATTGTCTTGTCTTGCAGCCTTCTGGAAAAGCCCATCTGGAGGACTTATTTGACTTGATTAGCTAGCTTAGTGGGGTAAACCCTTATCCCAGAGCGTTTTTTGCAAACAATCAGTGGCAAGTGTTCAACACAGCTAACCTCACTGCTGCCTCAGGCTACAGTATTATTTGGGGTAAAGGAGATTGGTCAAAAGGTAAAAGGAAGATACAGGCAGGCACAGTGGCTCATCCTTGTAATACTAAGCATGTTGGGAGGCTGAGGCAAGAAGATTCCTTGCGTGAACAACATAGAAAGACCTGCCTCTATTAAAAAAATACAAAATTTAGCTGGACAGGGTTGTGTGCCTATATTCCCAGTTATTTTGGAGGCTGAGACAGGAGGAGCACTTGAGCCCAGGAGTGTGAGGTTGCAGTAAGCTATGACTATGCCAAGGCATTCCAGCCCAGGCGACAGAGTGAAACTCTATCTTTGAAAAGAAAAAAAAAGAAAGTGGCTGGTTGCTCACATTTGTAATCCTAGCACTTTGGAAGCCTGAGAAGGGTGGATTGCTGGAGCTCAGGAGTTCGAGACCAGCCTGGCAAGAGTGAGACCTGCCCATCTCCACAAAATATAGAAAAATTACTGGGCATGGTGGTGCACAACCGCAGTCTCAGCTTCTTGGGAAGCTGAGGCAGGAGGATCACTTGAGGTTGTACTCTAGCCAGCATGAGAGCAAGATCCAGTCTCAAAAATAAATAAATATAAACAAACAAAACAACAATAAAAAAGAAAGCTATCTCATTGTTTATTTCTCCATTGAACATGTACAGATTAGAGTAGAATGAAAATTATATATGTATATATGTAAACTCCTAATTACTATACAAAGTTATAAAGTTAACCCTTGAACAACATGATTTTGAACTTTTGCCTCTGGCACCCCTGAGCCAGCAAGACCAACCACTGTTCTTTTTTTTTCTCTGCCTGTTCACCCTGAAGACAGTGAGGATGAAGACCTTTATGATGATACATGTCTACGGAATGAATAGTAAATTTATTTTATCTTTCTATTAATTTTCTTAATAATATTTTCTTTTTTCTAGCTTATTTTACTATAAGAAAACTGTATCTCACGTGTAATCCTAGCCCTCTGGGAGGTCAAAACAGGTGGATTGCCTGAGCTCACAGGTTTGAGACCAGCCTGAGCAAAAGCGAGACCCCGTCTGTCAAAATAGCTGGGTGTTGTGAAGGGCGCCTGTAGTCCCAGCTACTGCAGGGGGAAGGGGGGTTGAGGCAAGAGAATCACTTGAGCCCAAGTGTTTGAGGTTGCTGTGAGCTGTGACGCCACGGTACTATCATGGGCAACAAAGTGAGACTCTATCTCAAAAAAAAAAAACCTGTATATAGTACATACAGTATATAAAATATGTGTTAACTAACTGTTTGTTATGTAAGGCTTCTGGTTAACAGCAGGGTATTTTGGGGGGGGTCAGAAGTTACATGCAAATATTCAACCATGCAGGGGATTGGTGCCCCATGAATCCCTGCATTATTCAAAGGTCAATTGTGTTCAATAAAAATCACTGTCAGAACTATACTTCTGTATCACTCCATAGGTTAATGTCATGTAACTTACTTCAATTAAAAAATAAATCTCTAATTAAAAAAATACCTGAAAATTAGTTTCTTTCCATCCAGGTTTCTTGGCCAGCATCCTCACTAATGCCTGGCATGGCATTTCAGTTCGGTCCATTAGTTCAACAGCCTTAATGTAAAATGGGAGAATGGGAGAATAAGAGAGTTAAAGGGTTAAAGATGAATTCCAAAGCAAAGTCAGGTACGTGGTTACCTCTGAAGGAGACAGTGGAGAACTTACATAGTTTCTGTTATAATGCTTTATTTCTCAAGCTTTGTATTTAGCTGTTATGTTAATATCACTGAAACACTTTTAGTTCATATTTCAGGAATTCACAAATTATTTTCTCCAGGTAAAGTAATAGTTAATAGTTTGTTTGCCTAGTATATGACAGAAACCACTTAAACATTATTTCTCTTACTTGATTTTCCTAAAATTATAGCGAAGTAGAGTAGATTAGAAGCTGTAGAGTATTAAATTTCAAAGATGTACACACTCAGGCCTAAACGAGGTGATCAGCAGATGCAGGACTGAAAGGTGCCTGCCTCTCAAGTGTTCTTTCAGCTTCTCCACACCCCTCTTCATTATAATCACAAAGCATATGTCAAATGAGCTGTCATGCTCCTTTCCAGTGCAGGTTTTCTAGAGCTTTTCATACCAAGGGATAATGTTTATCATGATGATAAAGGGGGAGACACACAAATGGGTAAGGGGTGAGGTAAGTGGAGAGACCTATTTGCTTATGTTTTTATGTCCTAGTACAATTTAAAAATTAAGGTAAGCCTTATAACTCAAAATAAGAACCTAATATTCTTAAATAAGTATTAAATTATGAGCTTACAGAAGCCATAAAATTCAGATGTTGAAAGATAAGAAACATCTACAAAAAAAAATCAAACAAAAACCCCTCATCTTTAGTTAACACCAAGAAACATGTTCACTGGTTAAAAACCACAGTAATTAGGACAAATACCTCATTTGTCAATTTCATTACTTCCATATAATCTAATTTTCTTCCCCATGCAAACCTTCCCAATGCACCTACCTTTTGGAATTCTTCCATACAGGCCAGCCTTTCCTTCCAGTTACTGCTATCTAGAAGCTGTATACAGGTAGGGGGAAGGACAGCTGAAGCTTTTTCTTCACATACTTCTATCTGTAAAACCCAAAATATATTAAAATTAGGAATTTCTTAAGGTAACAGACTGCAAGCCTATAAATATACCCTAGCCAAAACTAAAAGAATACTTCCATAGGTAGACCATAGTGTCTAAGGCTGCTATTATGCCACCATGAAGAAGTGTTTCCACAGCAGTTTAAGTAAGCTAAAAGGTATCTATAAACCATATATTGTAGAACCTAGCAGAGAAAGAACTCAAATATTCTATCAGGTTTCCCTTTCCACAGTTTTGTTTGTTTGAAGCATTGTGTGTCATACTCACTGAGAGCTCAGGCTCCACTATTTCTTTGGTTTCCAATCCTTTCTTGTTTTTGGTTCCAATACTTCCCATACCTCCTGGTGCAGTTGCTTTCCCCTTCTTAGGTGGCCCACCAGCCTAAAAGGGATTTAAAAAAATAAAAATAAAACTACTTAAGGATTTAAAAGTGCTTTTTGTTTTTGTTTTTTAGAGACAGAGTCTCATTACATCGTCCTCGGTAGAGTAGAGTGGCATCCCAGCTCACAGCAACCTCCAACTCCTGGACTTAGGCAATTCTCCTGCCTCAGCCTCCTGAGCAGCTGGGACTACAGGCACCCGCTGGCTATTTTTTGGGGGCAGTTTGGCTGGGGCCGGGTTCAGACCCGCCACCCATGGTATATGGGGCCGGTGCCCTACCCCCTGAGCCCCAGGCGCTGCCCTTAAAACGGTGGTTTTTAAAAACACTTTTGGGTCATAGAACCAACTTAAAAATTTGGTTAAAATGAAGGCTCACTTAAAAAATAAACATTTTTTTGTGTCTACAAATTAAGCACAGTTTCAAGGTGAGATGGAACCCCTGAAGACCACCCATGGGCTAATCTACAGACCCATATTAAAAACCTCTGATTCAGAATAAGCTAAGGAGAAATGAAACAAAAGTGATAAACTTAAATTATACTACATTTACTGATTAATTTGTGAATGACATGCCTGATGCCTTTAAATGTCCCTAAATCTTTCCTAAGTTAGGAAAGAACAGTTTCTAAGTCAGAACATTTACTCAATACTTAACCTTAAGGTTCTACAATTAGAGGCAAATATCATATAACTATATAATAATTTGCAAAGGAAAAAAGGAGTTGTCATAGCAACCTATTAGTATTCCAGGTATGTTGATGATGGCAATCACACTGAATGTTTTTATTGCTGTAGTTTTTTAGGTGATCTGCTTGAGCTTTAAGCATACAATTCTATTATTTTTAAAAATAATTTTGCTTCATCCTTCTTCATATTAATACATCTTACTTGATTCTCTTGTCCAACTGTATAGCATTATTAAATAATAATGGTACCAGCAAGCATTTGTTTTATTTCTCACTATAACAGGAATATTTCTAGTATGTAATCATTTTTAAGCATGATGCTGGCTGGCTTTTGGTTTGCTATATTTACTGCTGTCTGCAGATCTATTCATATTTAATCATATCAAAGTGTTCATCTGTTTCTATACAGCTAAGAATTTTCATCAAGTCATGTTGAAATTTATTATATTCCTTTTCAAACCTTGAAATTAGATTTATTTTGATCTATAAATTTAGTAAATTTTATAGCATTAACATTGAACCATTCTTATACTCCTGAAATATACTTTGGTTAGTTGTACCTCTTATTGTATCACTGGATTGTATCTGCTTAATATTGTTTAAATGTTTTCATTTAAATTCATTTCATCCCAGTTTTGAAAGGTCACAAGAAAATAGCAGTATATCACCAAATATACAGCAATGGTAGTTAATAGTATTATAGCAACATTTATCACTGTTCAAAAAGTTTATCTTCTGGCCAGGAGAAGTGGCACACACACCTGTAATCCTAGCACTCTGGGAGACCAAGGCTGGTGGATTACATGAGACCAGCTTGAGCAAGAATGATATCCTACTCAAAATAGAAAAACTAGCCTGATATTGTGGCTGGTGCCTGTAGTCCCAACAACTCAGGAAGCTGAGGTGTAAGGATCACTTGAACCCAAGAGTTTAAGGTTTCTGTGAGCTATGATGATACCATGGCACTCAATCCCACAGCAACAGAGTGAGAATCTGTCTCGAAAAAAAGTGTTCCTTCTACCTATTTTGAATATTTAAGAAATGCCCCAAACCTAAAAAGAAAAGATACAAAGAGAGGACCAAGTCACTCTTCAACTTTCAGACCTGTTCTGAAACCAATGTTATCTTGAATCTTCCAAGATCTAACTGGTAGTTAGCCAAAGTTAAGACACTAATTTTTAACTAAATAGAAACCTCTTATACTTGCCACATTATTACAGTATAGTTCATAGTAATAACTCCATAAAGGGATATGCTTTCTAACTCTAAAAATGGGAAATTCCATTCTTATCAGTTCTCTTTGACTAACTAGAACACCTCTTCTTGATCTTTCCCTATCATAGCATTCTCTATGATACCTTGCTTAACAGATCTTGTACTTGTCTTTTTCTTGTTAATAGACATATATATGCATATATATATATATAATAGACATAGATATTGATTGATTTATAATCCTATATTCTAGCTGGTTCAGTGAGTTTGACGCTGACACTGTTCTACTGATTTTTTTTTTTTTTTTTTTTTTAGACAGAGTCTTATTTCATTACCCTCAGTAGAGTGCTCTGACTTTATAGCAACCCTCAAATTCTTGGGTACAAGTGATCTTCTTGCCTCACCTTCCCAAGTAGCTAGGACAACAGGTGCCCACCACAATATCTGGTTATGTTTTAGAGATGGAGGACTCGCTCTTGCTCAGGCTAGTATCCAACCCTTGAGCTCAGGCAATCCACCCGCCTCAGCCTCCCAGAGTGCTAGGATTACAGGCATGAGCCAACATGCCTGGCCTTACTAATCTTTTCAAAATGAGAATAGAAGGAGGTTGCCCTCAATATTTTTATTTTTTTTAAGGAACTCTTCACAATAAGAGAAGGCCAGCTAGCCTGGGCATGAATTGGTTCAGAGAGGTAAGTGGCAAGTGGGTCACATTAAAAAAATCGAACGTGTCTTAGAGACAGAAGCTGGTGAGAAAGGAGAAAATAGCTGCTAGTTCTTTATATTAGAATGTTGAGGAGCTAGCATAATATGAAAATATACAGAGTCTGTATCTAAATATACCTAGATTCAAATCCTAGTTCTGCCATTCTGTTCGTTCCTCAAAGTATGCCCAGTTGCTACCATATGCCCAAAACTATTCTATGTATGGAGGATCAAGCAGTGACAAAATCTCTACCCTTTAAGGTTTACAATAGCATGGCGAGACAGAAAACAAACAATAGAAATATCAAAGCATACGCAGGACATTTAATCTAAGACTTAGCTTCATTTTTTTTTTTTGAAAAATAGGGATCACAAAATACCTAACTCAACAGTTGTCATGATGATGAAATGACATTATGAAGGTAAAGTGCTTTGCAAGATGATGCTCACTAAATATCAGTTCTCTTCCCCTAACTTCAAGCTGGAGGGTTCCAGGTGGGGCTGATGGCGGGCAAGGGGCCTTAAACTTTTTGCATCTGCAGCAAATAACTCTCATGCTTAAGAGAGCCCACAAGGCATGTGTTCATTAAAAGAATGCCATATTTGCCACTGGGCATTTGCCCTACTTTACACTATAAAACAGGGGTCCTTAAACTTTTTAAACAGGGGGCCAGTTTACTGTCCCTCACGCCATTGGAGGGCCAGACTATAGTTTAAAAAAAGAAAAAACTATGAACAAATTCCTATCCACACTGCTCATATCTTATTTTGAAGTAAAAAAACAAAATGGGAACAAATACAATCACACCGCCTCATGTGGCCCGTGAGCCGCAGTTTGAGGACCCCTGCTATAAAAGATAAGAAAACCTAGTCTGATAAGGAGACTCAGCAATATTATCAGCAAAATGACCAAAGTGATATTATTATTTTCATTAACAGTAAATGCCTTGTCACATTTTATTTCATTATTTAATAATATTTTCTGACCTCTTAAAATGTACTCACGTGTAGTTAAAAGATATTTTGACAAGGGTACCAAGACCATACAATAACCTGTTCAAGAAATAGTGCTTGGAAAACTAAGTATCCAGATACAAAAGAATTAAACAGCGTATACAAAAATTAACTCAGAAAAGATCAAAGTCCCAAATGTAAGACCTAAAACTAAAAAACTCTCAGAACAAAAGATAGGGCAAAAACTTCATAACATTCGATTTGGCAATGGTTTCTTGGATATAACACAAATGGTACAAGTAACAAAAGGAAAAATAAATGTGACTTCATGAAAGTTAAATTTTACATATCAAAAGATATTATCAATGAAGTGAAAAGATAAGCCACAGAATGGGAGAAAATATTTGTAAATCACATATCTGATAAAGGATTAATACAAAAAATACAAAGAGAACTCCTAAAACTCAACAATAAAAATATCAAAAAACTGGCTCCCCACTTACCACAGTGGTTACAGAGCCAGCCATATACGACAGGTTTGAACCTGGCCTAGGTCAGCTAACCAACAATGACAACTGCAACAAAAAATAGCCAGGCGTTGTGGCAGGTGCCTATAGTCCTAGCTACTTGGGAGGCTGAGGCAAGAGAATCACTTGAACCCAAGAGTTTGAGGTTGCTGTGAGCTGGGACACCACAGCACTCTACTGAGGGTGACATAGTGAAACTCTAAAAAAAAAAAAATCAAAAAGCTCAGTTAAAAAATGGACGAAAGGACAGCGTCTGTAGCTCAGTGGGTAGGGCATGGGCCACATGCACAGGGCTGGTGGGTTTGAACCCAGCTAGGGCCTGCTAAAACAAAAAAATAGCTAGGCATTATGGCAGGCGCCTGTAGTCCCAGCTACTTGGGAAGCTGAGGCAAGAGAATCACTTTAGCTCAAGAGTCTGAGGTTACTATGAGCTATGACTCCACAGTACTCTACTGAGGGCCACAAAGTGAGACTCTCAATAAAAAAAGAAAAAAATGGACAAAACACTTAGACATTTTTCCAAAGAAAATATACAAAAGGCCATTAAATACATGAAAAATGTTCAACACCCCTAATCCTTAGGGAAATGCAAACCAAAACTATAGTGAGATACCACCTCACACCTATTAGCATGGCTACTATGAAAAAAAAAAAGAAAAGCAAAAAACCTCCACAAACCAGAAAATAACAAGGATGTGGAGAAACTGAAACCCCCACACACTCTTGGTGGAAATGTAAAATAGCTACCATGTAAAACAATAATGTGGTTCCTCAAAAATATTAAATACAGAATTACCATGTGATCCAGCAATTCCACTTCTGGGTATATAGCCAAAAGAATTGAAAAGAGAGCCTTGAAGAGATTTGTATTCCCATATTGCAACATCATTTACAATAGCCAAAGTGTGGAAGCAACCCAAGTGTGTTGACAAATAAATGGATAAGCAAAATGTGGCATATATACACACAGTGGAATATTATTTAGCTTTAAAATGAAGGAAATTCTGACACATACTATGATATAGATGAATTTTAAGCACATTATGCTAAGTGAAATAAATCAGTCACAAAAACACAAATACTGTATGATTCTACTTTTATGTGGTATCTAAAGTAGTCAAATTCATAGAAAAAGAAAAAAGGGCTGTAAGAAGGTGAGAATAGGGGGTTACTGCTTAACTGATAAGAGCATTCTGGTGTTGAAGCATGCAAAGTGTTATGGAGATGGATAGTGGTGATGGTTGCACATTATGAATGCATTTAATACTATTGAACTGTACACTAAAATGGTTAAGATAGGAAATTTTACCTTAAATTGACAAAACCCTCACACTCCAAGACCTTCATTACCATTTTTTTGCATTACCATTTTTATCTGTATTAATGTTTCAAATAACAAAATATGTCATGGGAATATTTTGTCTCTGTTAACAGATGTTCTGCTGCATTTTTAATGTGGTTAGTGAATTCATTTGTCAAACAAAATCATTTTGGAGGACCAACCATCAACCTGAGACTGATTCCACCTAACTAAATTCTATTTTTAAACCATGTATTAACCTTAGTGGTAGGTGCCTTTTTTATAGGTCCAGGTTTGGGTGCGGAAATGTCCTTAATGTCCTTATCTCCTGCAGCCCCTGAAACAGCAGTTCTTCCAGGCACAGGTTTGAATTCTTTCTTATCAGCTGCTAGTCCACCTTTCTTACCATGTATCAGTTCCACTTTTTCTGAACATTCTTTGATCTGGAGAATGAAAGTAAAATGAACATTATGAAGTCCAACTTGGAAACATAACCACTACATTATCACTTAAGTAATTTCTAAACCACAACTATACATGAGAATTCACACAGAAAAGTTTATAAAGATAATATCCACACTTTCTTGAATATAAATATGCATTAATCTTACTTTTTTTCATAAATTAGAATTATAATAACCACATTTTTGACAAAAGGCATTCACATTTAGCAAGGTAATTTTTCTGTTTTTAGAAACAAATATATCTCACAATATTATTTTCATATTCTCTGCAAATTGCTCAATCCATTTAATTTTTTTTTTTTTTTTGGTTGTAATTTGAAAGATGTTTCTACTAGTATCACCAGTGTAGTCTGGAATATAAGGTAAACACTTAAAAGCTGTTTTCAAACTCTAGGTCTGAACCTCCAGTGGAGAATGAAATACATTTCCTGAGTTGAAATCAGCATTTTTCCGTAGCAGTCGCATACCAATGGAGAGGGGTTCAGGGACTGATTCCATCATGGTTTAGCTGTTGTAGATTTGTTTAGGCAGGAAGTTACATTTTTACTGTTCAGGACATTTTTTCTTTTTCGTTTTTGAGACAGTCTCTGTTGCCCTGAGTAAGGTGCTGTGGTGTAACTCACAGTAACCTCAAAGTCTGGGGCTTGAGCAATCCTCTTGCCTCAGCCTCCCAAGTGGCTGGGACTACAGGTGTGCACCATTACATCTGGCTAGTTTTTCTGTTTTTAGTAGAGACAGGGTCTTACTCTTGCTCAGGCTGGTCTCAAACTCTTGAGGCTCAAGTGATCCACCCGGTTCAGCCTCCTAGAGGGTTAGGATTACAGGTGTGTAATCCTAATTACACTTTTGATATTTGATTCTTACACACCCATCCATGAAACTTGTGCATATCAGCACTTTTGGATCAGCAGTTCTGGACACTTCTTATTGCCAGTGATGGGTTGCAGTATGTTTTCCAGGAAAAGTTCTATTTTTTTCCTAAGTGTTTTTCATGGTGAAGTTAGTAAACAGTATATTTGTGTTTGGTGAAGATCAAAGTTCATATCACTGAAAATAAAGAATATCTGCTAATTCTGTAACTCTGTTTATGTTAAGCAATGACTCACTTTTTTTCTCATGACACAGAGACAAATATGATAAAGAGACAATATAATGTGTCAGATATAGCTGAGATTGAAGAACTGATAGTGTCAGATTTTAAAAGAAATGATGAGGACATTTTCACTAGTTCATATAGAGAATAGGAAGAATTTGTTGGGGTGGAACGTAAAATTAGTTGTTCTGAGGACAAAAGTGAAAAGGAAGAAGATGACAATGGAAAAGAAGAAATACGAAATACAGGCCAGACTGGAGGCTCACACCTATAATCCTAGCACTCTGGGAGGCCGAGGTGGGTGGATTGCCTGAGCCAGAGTAAGACCTCGTCTCTAAAAATAGCTGTGTGTTGTAGCAGGCGCCTGTAGTCCCAGCTACTTGGGAGGCTGAGACAAGACAATCACTTGAGCCCAAGAGTTTAAGGATGCTGTGAAGCTATAAGGCCACTGCACTCTACTGAGGGTGACAAAGCAAGACTGTCTCAAAAAAAAAAAAAAAAAAAAGAAATACAAAATATGAAAGTCATGAGAAAAAGAACACACCTCATTATAAAAATAGAGCAGCCTGCAGTTCAGATGATAACACCATAAGGAATGATATGGAACTTGCAGCCAATAAAAGGTGACGAGAGATGACAATCAGTTAACAGTATGAGGACGATCAGGAATAGAACCCAAAACTTCATTAAAAGTTTTCCAACTATTTATTGATAATAAAACTGTAATTAGCAGCATCAAGTTTATAAACCAGAAACTAAATCTATTCAAAAAATAGTGACATATTCATCCAAAAATTCTGGCTATTTTGTAAAAAGGAAGAATTTTAGGACTAATTGAAATTCTTCTAAATTATGGTATACACTGGCAAAACAAAAACAACATCAGGAGAATTTTCTGATTTACTGTGCACGTTTTCAAAACAGAAAGACTTCTACTGAAATGTCTACATTTTAATGATGCTGCAACATGTGAAGCCTGCCGACAGCATAATAAGTTTGCTTCAGTTTGAGAGCTTTGGAATATGGTCATAAATAAAGCTCTCACTTTATTAAAAATCTCATGAGTCTGTCACCGTTGACAAGAACTGGTGTCTTTCCATGGGCACTGTCCATTCAGACTTTACATACCAACTAAACCTGGCAAGTATGTAATTGCAGTAAATCTTGTGTGTGATTCTTCCACAAATTACCATTTTGCAGGGGAGCCATATACTGAGAAATCAGAGACCCTTCTGAGAAACTACAATGACTCTGAGGTTGTAAAAAGATTGATTCAGAACTATCATTTGGATCACTCCAGAAGAAATATTATCATGGAGAGACAATTTACCTCCATTGCCTTGGCTTTATACTTGCTTCAAAAGAATATAACCATAGTTGGTACTGTGCAGTGATAAAAGGGACTTTCCTCTAGAAATCAGGTCACCATTGATGAAAAACTCTACATCTGATACAGTAAGATTTCCTCCTATCCCTATGTGACATTACTAAGTTATGTTCCAAAGACAGGAAAGGTAGTTACAGTAATTTCCATACAGCATGAAGATATGAAGGTGATGGATAACAAGTCTGATGTAATCCACTTTTATAATGCTACTACAGCAGGTGTTGACACACTTGGCAAGGGTTGAGAACGTATCTCTGTCCTTGAAGGACTTGGGCATTGCCCCCTGATAATTTTCTTCAATATCACAGACACTGAAGTACACAATGTGTATGTGATTTTTCGGGAAACAAGCAGCCAGTGGTCATAACTTTATTCAAAGAAACAATCAAGAAGAAAATACTTTTTGAAAGATTTGGCGTAACAGCTCTGTGAAGAAAACATAAGAAAGCATGCCCAAAATGTGCATAATTTCCCCCCCCCAAAAAAAAACAAACAAGAGACACTACAAAAGTTTTGAGATATACAAAAAATAAGAGATGTAAAATCATTTTGAATGGGTGGTGCCTGTGGCTCAGTGAGTAGGGTGCCAGCCCCATATACTAAGGGTGGTGGGTTCAAATCCGGGCTTGGCCAAATTGCAATGAAAAAATAGCCAAGCACTGGGGCGGGTACCTACAGTCCCAGCTATGTGGGAGGCTGAGGCAAGAAAATTTCCTAAGCCCAAGAGCTGGAGATTGCTGTGAGCTGTGACGCCATAGCACTCAACCAAGGGTGACAAAGTGAGATTCTGTCTCTTTAAAAAAAAAAAAAAAAAAAGCCGTGCATGCTTACGAAAGTAAGCTTATAGCACTTGTAGAAAGTTAGTGACTAAGAAATGTTTTCAAAAATGGCATACAAGAGACCAGAAGTGCATAGAATCTCAGGGCGATTATTTTGAGAAAATATAGTAATCAAAATGATTTTTTTTTTAAAGAGTCTCACTTTGTCACCCTTGCTAGAGTGCTGTAGCATAACAGCTCACAGCAACCTCCATCTCCAAGGCTTAGGAGATTCACTTGCCTCAGCCTCCCGAGTAGCTGGGACTACAGGCACCTGCCACAATGGCCAGGGCCGGGTTCAAACCCACCAATCTCGGTATATGGGGCCAGTGCTCTACCCGAGTCACAGGCACCACCACAGGAACAGCTTCTTCAGAGCTGGAGAACCACTTTCTCCAGTAATTTTTGACTGCAGAGAAAAACAATCACATGGGGCCAGGTTAGAACTGTAAGGTGGATGAGTTGTAAGTATTTTTTATTGTTTTTGTGATTTTTTTTTTTGAGACAGAGTCTCACTTTGTTGCCCTCGGTAAAGTGCCGTAGTATCATAGCTCACAGCTCAAATTCTTGGGCTCAAGTGATGCTCTTGCCTAAGCCTCCCATGGACTACAGGTGCCCGCCAAAGCCCAGCTACTTTTTTTTTTTTTTTTTTTTTTTTGGGAAAGAGTTTCAAGTTCTTGCCCTGGGTAGAGTGCCATGATGTCACAGCTCATAGCAACTTCCAACTCTTGGGCTTAAACTATTCTCTTGCCTCAGCCTCCCAAGTAGCTGGGACTATAGGCACTTGCTATAGGCACAACGCCTGGCTATTTTTGGTTGCAGTTGTCATTGTTGTTTAGCTGGCCTGGGCTGAGTTTGAATCTGCCAACCTTGGTGTATGTGGCTGGCATTGTAACCACTGTGCTATGGGTGCT
Source organism: Loris lydekkerianus (assembly GCA_963574355.1). Taxonomy (NCBI): domain Eukaryota; kingdom Metazoa; phylum Chordata; class Mammalia; order Primates; family Lorisidae; genus Loris; species Loris lydekkerianus. The sequence continues at coordinate 12,691 of CAUYPK010067970.1, read as the reverse complement.
GAGCTGCATCCAGCTATTTTTAAAGATGGGGATCTTGCTGTAGCTCAGGCTCGTCTTGAACCGGTGAGCTCAGATAATCCACTCGCCATGGCTTCACAAGTGCTGGGATTATGGGCGTGAGCCACCTTGCCTGGCTGAGTTGTAAGTTTAAACTCTGTGGACTCCAGAAATTGAATGGTGATGTTGGCTGTGTGGGAGGACACATTGTCATGGTGCAAGATGGTCCCCAGCAGTCCAGTCTTTGGCTGCCATTCTGAAGAGGCCGGAAAACTTTTGGTAGACATACTATTGCGTACCAATGAGCGGTAACAATCCTTTGTTACTACAGAGGACAGATGCAATATGACTACTTTTGGAGAAGAAAGTTGCCACCATTTTCTTTCCAACACCTCAAGGTTGCTTGCTTTATTTATTTATTTATTTACTTATTTATTTATTTATTGAGACAGAGTCTCACTCACTCTGTTGCCCTGGGGAGAATACTGTGGCATCACAGCTCACAGCAACCTCAAACACTTGGGACTCATGAGATCCTCTTACCTCAGCCTCCCAAGTAGCTGGGACTATAGGTGCCCGCCACAATGGCCAACTATTTTTTCTTTTTTTTTTTTGAGACAGAGTCTCAAGCTGTTACCCTGGGTAGAGTGCCATGGTGTCATAACTCATAGAAACCTCCAACTCGGTCTCAAGCGATCCTCTTGCCTCAGTTTTTATATTTTTAGTAGAGATGAGGTCTCACTTTTGCTCAGGCTGGTCTCAAACCTGTGAACTCAAGCAATCCACCTGCCTCAGCCTCCCAGAGTGCTAGGATTATAGGTGGGAGCCACTGTGCCTGGCCTAGTTTTTCTATTTTTAATAGAGAGGTCTTGCTCTTGCTCCAGCTGGTCTCCAACTCCTGAGCTCAAGCAATCCACCTGCCTCAGCATTCCAGAGTGCTAGGATTATAGGTGTGAGCCACCATACCTGGCTGGCCTCTTTATATTAGTTGGTGGATTTTCATCCAGGGAAAAAAAATCCATACTATCCAACTGACGCTTATTCTTAAGATCAAATTAGTAAATCCAGTAACAATGTGAGAACATGTCTAGATTGCCTCCATTGAATCTAACCAGCATTTTTTCACAGCATTCAATGTGGGTGCCCTTTTGCTCATCTGTCAAATTGTGAGGCACCTATCAGGATAAAACTTTCCTAATGTGAAGATAATCATGCAGGATTTTAGACACTGCTTGTGATCCAATCTGCAGTGCTGCTTCGATGTCCTAAATGTTACTCGATTGTTTTTATGAAGCATTTTCTCTATAGCACCAATGTTTTCCTCAGTCACTGCAGTCACTGGATGTCCATTCTTCTCCCTGTCCTTCATTAAAGTTCAGACTCTTCTAAATTTTTGAAACCACTGAAAAATTGTCATGTGGGAAGGAGTAAAGTCCCCAAAAGCCTGTTACAAATGCTCAAGGCTTTGAGACTCCGTTCATCCACTTTTACGGTCATAGGAAATCATCAAGAGAAAGTGCTCTCTTCCAAGCTCCACAGCTGACACCAATTGAGTGCTATGGAGAAGGAAGCAAAGGAAGCCCTCTCAGCAACACTGATAAGTTGAGCAAGATGAAACTTTCACAAGTGAATCAGAAAGGACACTGCTGTTGACTGTATTTCTTGGAATTAGAGTAATGATCCATAACACAGTCTGTAGTAAACTTTCATAGTGACCTTCATATATAATGGCAACGAATCTTTGTGGACACTAGTGCAATCAAGGACAAGGCACGGTGACAAGAGGACCGGTTCATACTGAACCAAAGGGAAGAGTTACGAGACAAGCAATGAAAAGCTTACCAAAAAAAAGGGTTGCTGCTACCTTTGTCCCTGTGGGAGAGACCAGAAATATATGAAGGAATGCAGTGAATCCAGCAAATACATCTGTCCCAGCCACAAATCAACAGAAAAAAATATAATAAAAAGAAAATGCAGAGAATTTGACTAAAGTGTTGATAGTTACTTGTACAATTACATGTAAAATATACATTTTTTTCATGAAATTATAGTACTATTTATTCTGCAGTCAGTGTCTGACCCCCCACCAGTGTTCATCAAGTACCACATTGGCATTGGTATGCGACTGTGAAATAGAACAGATAAAACTGAAATAAAAAATGCCAGAGATAATCTTCCAAAATTTGTTTTAATTCTACAAGTGTGTCTGTGCAATGAAAAATTTCTTTCTTACTAAGACTAATAACAAAAATTGAGAAATTCTGACAAAACACACCAGTGCTAATTTCCAATATATAAAATCACAAAGCAAATAGATAGGACTCTTATCCAATTTCAGTATAATCCATGACTAACCTACCTTATCAAGCTTGAGTTTGTCCACATCAGCTAAGAATGGGTTTACTGCTTTCTCGCCAACCACCTTCAAAGCAGTACCCAGTGCTTCGAATGCAGCATCTCTGACTTCAGGTGCAGAATCATTGATGTGCTATAGTCCAGAATTAAACAAAGTGATCTTAATATAAGGTATTTTAGATATCATTCATTCTAATTCAGATTGATGTTTATTGGATAATTTGCTTTTACACAGGACAGGCGTAGTGGCTCACTCCTTTAATCCTAGCATTCTTGGAGGCCAGCTGGGTGGATTGCCAGAGCTCACAGGTTCAAGACCAGTTTAAGCTAGAGTGAGACCCCTGTCTCTAAAAATAGCTGGGTGTTGTGGCAGGTGCCTATAGTCCAAGGGAGGCCGAGGCAAGAGGATCACTTGAGCCCAAGAACTTGAGGTTCCTGTGAGCTGTGATGCCATGGCACTCTACTAAGGGCAACAAAGTGAGACCCGCTCTCAAAAAAATAAATATAGGGTTGGTGCCCATAGCTCGGTGGTTAGGCCACTGGCCACATACACAGAGGCAGGCAGGTTCAAACCTTGCCCAGGCCTGCTGAACAACAATGACAACTATAACAAAAAAATAGCCAGGCATTGTAGCAGGCACCTGTATTCCCAGCTATTTGGGAGGCTGAGGCAAGAGAATCACTTAAGCCCAAAAGTTAGAGGTTGCTGTGAGCTGTGATGCCACGGCACCCTACCAAGGACAACATAGTGAGACTGTCTCAAAAATAAATAAATAAATAAATTTGCTTTACACAATTTACTACAGCTAAATATAGTTTTCCTTTTGCCAATTAATAAGTACTCTTTCATAAATTCTTTCTTTTTTTTGAGACAGGGTCTTACTTTGTTGCTCAGGCTGGCATGTGCTGGCACTATCCAAGCTCACTGTAGTCTTGAACTCCTGGGCTCAAGTGATCCTCTTGCTTTAGCCTCCTGAATAGCTAGGACTATAGGTACACATCACCAGGCATGGCTAATTTTCCTTTTTTGTGGAGATGGGATCTCAATATGTTGCCGAGGCTGATCTTTAACTCCTGGCTTCAGCAATTCTTCTGCCTTGGCTTCCCAAAGTGCTGGGATAATAGATGTAAGCTACTGCACCAGGCCCACAAATTCTTTCTGGGTTAAGGAAACCTCTGGTAATACATTAATCGAGTCTTTTTTTTTTTTTTTTTTTTTTTTTTTTATAAAGAACTTCAAGCTTTTGCCCTGGGTATAATGGTGTGGTATCACAGTTCATAGCAACCTCCAACTGTGGGGCTTAAGCGATTCTCTTGACTCAGGCTCCCAAGTAGCTGGGACTCCAGGTGCCTACCATAATGCCTGGTTAATTTTTTTTTTTTTTTGGCTATAGTTGTCATTGCTATTTGGCAGGTCTGGGCTGGATTTGAACCCGCCAGCTCTGGTGTAAGTGGCTGACGCCTTAGCCGCTTGAGCTACAGGCACTGAGCCAATCAAGTATTTCCTTTTTTTCTTCCATCTATCTAAAATGCCTCTCTCTTGGGCGGCGCCTGTGGCTCAACCGAATAGGGTGCCGGCCCCATATGCTGGAGGTGGTGGGTTTAAACCCAGTCCCGGCCAAAAACTGTAAAAAAATAATAAAAATAAAAAAATAAAATGAAATAAAATGCCTCTCTCCCAAATGATCTTCAAGTACTCCATACTTGATACCTATGCTTGGGCAGATCCAACCAAACACCAGTATATGGAATTAGTAAAAAAAAAATGCTTAGCAGTTAGTGGAATCATAAACCAACTTATGATTTCCTTCAAGAGTAGGAACACAGTTATAAGAATTAGGATTTAGTTTCCAAAGCTATAAAGTCTGCTCCTCAAAAGATCATAATCTACAGTCTGAAAGTCAAGTAGTCATGTATATAAAAGAAAAATAAATCTTGCCTATGTATAGAATATTTTCCCCAATTTCAAAGAAAGTGTATACCTTAAGTAGTGCAGCACAAAAGGGCTTTAGCAAGCTCTTTGGCAGGGTAGAAGCAGTGCAATGGCGGAAGCTTCTTGCAATAAAAAGAGATGTCTGCTGCTTGATGGTTGGATTTTTATTATCCATTACTGCTAAAACATCTTCGCTGATGTTCTGTAGTGTGGTCTGTAGAAAGAAAATGTGGTCAATGAGTTTTTCTCAATTGTAAAGATCAAAACATTATATCAACAAAATTTACTTTAGATAAAACCACAAACTCGTGCTGGAACTTACAGTAAGGAAGATTGCATCAATTGCCTCTTGCAGGGCTTGTACCACTTGAGGCTTCTTCTCTTTGAATTTCTCCAAAATAGTTGGCACAACCTAAAAGTGAACAGTTGGAATATTATTCAGCAATAAAAAGGAATAAAGTATTGATACATATTAGAACACGACTGAACCTTGAAAACAGTATACTAACATGAATAAAGCCAGTCACAAAATACTACATATTGTGTAATTCCATTTACAAAAAATGTCAGAAGTAGAATAGTAGTTTCTAGGATCCAGGAAAATACCAGCATGAGGCATGACTGGTAACAGGAATGGAGTTTATTTTGGGGGTGAAGAAAATGTTCTGGAATTAGACAGTGTGATAGCTATGCCACATTGTGGATATTATAAAACCACTTTAAGAGGGTGAATTTTATTATAAGTTTTATCTCAGAAAAGCTGTTCGTTTAAAAAACGACTGTGGCTCAAAACAAAATAAACAAAAATGACTGTGGCTCTACCAAAACAAAACAAAACAAACAAACAAACAAAAAAAAAACCAACAACCCAAAACAAAAAAAAAGTGAACATTTAAGGTAAATTAAAAGTCATTTTCTTTCTTGAAGGGCACAAGAGTCTTAGGGAACAATTAAGAATTCTCATTCTGTTCCACTATAGCAGAGCTTCTCACCCTACTTTCTGCCTGTGTATCTTATATGCAAACATATAATCATTACTATTAGTAACATCTCTCATTATAGAAAGTAATTTGTAGCCAGGTAGATTTAGAGTAGGATGTATATAATTCTTCCTCAAGAATATAACTCAAGGGACTGCCCCTTCACTACACCAATTTAAAAAAAGAAATCTGTGATCAGAATTATATCTTATATAAGTTCTAAGTTTAGATCAATGAAGTTGGAATTTCTATACTATTTTTTTAGAGGCAGAGTCTCACATTATCACCCTCGGTAGAGTGCCATGGTGTAACAGCTCATAGCAAGCTCCAACTCCCGGGCTTAGGCGATTCTCTTGCCTCAGCCTCCTGAGTAGCTGGGACTACAGGCACCCACCACAACACCTGGCTATTTTTTGTTGCAATTTGGTCAGAGCCAGGTTTGAACCCGCCACCCTTGGTATATGGGGCCGGCGCCCTACCCACTGAGCCACAGGCGCCACCTGAATTTCTATACTTTACATTTTATCTTGTAAATTATTACTAATTCATTTATTACTCAATGCCCAATATATATACTTTGAGTGCCAGGTATTTTGTTAGTAGGCAAACTGAAAAAGAATTTTAAGGTGCAAAAGATAATAGCAAAGCTCAATGGCATCTGAAAAAAAGTATTTTTTAGCTTTCACAGAAGTGCTTTAAAACTACAAGAAATATGATTGCATGGAGAAATATAAAAGACTTTATAATGCTAGTAGTTATAACTTTGAAAAGCAAGAATTTTAATGACTATAAAGCTAAAGTTTAGTTTTATAAATATTGCCAAAAATTACCTTATAAACAGTTAAAGAAAATAAAGCTAAACCATTAAGATGTTTGATATGAAACACCGTACATTTTATAGTTTTAAGGGTGAGAGAAGGAAACTCCCAAATTATAGAGCAATATAATTTTCTTTATTTTATTTTTTTAATGGAGATATTCTTTACCCTATTCAAGAAAGTGAAACAAGGCCAGACTTAGAACTCAAACTAGAGAAACAAGCAATCATTTAGTAAATCAAAATGAGTAATTAAAAAATTGCTTTCTAGCTTGAAAAGTTATTCCTAATACAAAAGTATAAAATACCAGGCTACGCCTGTGGCTTAGTGGGTAAGGCGCCAGCCCCATATACCGAGGGTGGTGGGTTCAAACCTGGCCCGGCCAAACTGTGACAAAAAATAGCTGGGCGTTGTGACAGGCACCTGTATCCCAGCTTCTCAGAAGGCTGAGGCAAGAGAATCACCTAAGCTCAAGAGTTGGAGGTTGCTGAGCTGTAACACTATGGCACTCTACTGAGGGTAAAGTGAGACCGTCAAAAAAAAAAAAAAAAAAAGTATAAAATATCTAGCTGGACATGGTGGCGAATGCCTGTAGTCCCAGCTACTAGGGAGCCTGAGGCAAGAGGATTGCTCAGACCCAAGAGACTGAGGTTGCTGTGAGCTATGAAGCCATGGTATTCTATACAGGGAGAGAAAGTAAGATTCTGTCTTACTTTGTACAAAACAAAACAAAACAAAACAAACAAAACAAAACAAAACAAAACAAAACAAAACAAAACAGGGTCGGCGCAGTGGCTCATGCCTGTAATCCTACCCTGGGAGGCCAGGGCAGGTGGATTGCCTGAGCTCACATGTTCAAGACCAGCTGGAACAAGAGTGAGACTCAGTCTCTGAAAACAGCTGAGTGTCGTGGCAGGCACCTATAGTCCCAGCTACGTGGGAGGTTGAGGCAAGAGGATAGCTTGAGCCCAAGAGTTGGTGGTTGCTGTGAGCTATGATGACACCACAGCATTCTACCCAGGGTGACAGAAAAAAACTATCTCAAAAATAAAATGAAATAAAAATTATGCTTGGCACCTATAGCTCAGTAATTAGGGCTCCAGACACATGCACTGGGGCTGGTGAGTTCAAACCCAGCCCAGGCCTGCTAAACAATAACAACAAAATAGCTGGGCATAGTCTCAGGTACTTGGGAGGCTGAGAACTGCCTAAGCCCAAGAGTTTGAGGTTGCTGTAAGCTGTGATGCCACGACACTCTACTGAGGGCAACATAGTGAGACTCTGTCTCGAAATAAATAAATAAAATAAAAATTAAAAAATTATATAATAAATTGGAAGACACTATTAAAACACATTTTATAAGGCTGGTTGTAGTGGTTCATGCCTGTAATCGTAACACTCTGGGAGGATGAGCTGGTGGATTGCTTGAGCTCAGGAGTTAGAGACCAGCCCGAGCAAGAGTGAGTCCCTATCTCTACTAAAAATAGAAAAAACTAGCCAGACATAATGGCACATGCCTGTAGTCCCAGCTACTCAGCAAACTGAGGCAAGGATTTTGAAGTTGCTGTAAACTACGATGACACCACTGTACTCTACTCATGGTGACAGAATGAGACTGTCTCAAAAATAAAAAACAAAACAAACTCAATAAACCCCAAAACAGTTTATATATTAACCTCATAGTTTTACATTTACAGTTTCATATTACCTTTTCTATTTCAATTTTTATTCTGGTCCTGGTCCTCTTTTTTTTTTCTTTTTGTTTAGCAGGCCTGGGCTGGGTTTGAACCCACCAGCCCCAGAGAGAATGTGGTCGGCCCCCTAACCACTGAGCTATGGGCGCCCAGCCCTCTGGCTCTGGTCTTTATAAATAGTTTTATTTCATCTCATTATAAGAACAAACCAAGAGACTATGTAAGTAATAAACAAATAAATCAACAACTAAGCATTTTAGGCAAAGTGCTTGACTTTCCATATAAGGCTTATAGGTTTAGTTAAAACTGCCTTCTCTATTAAAATCTGTAAGTATCTACGCTAGTAATAAAATTTAGTACGAAACCTACTTTGTACAATACATAAAAGATCAATGCCAACGAGTTCTTTTAGAGCATAAAACAAACCAAGCTTGCTATTTTTGATAATTGTATTGATTTGTATCTAAAAAGGAGCGTTACTTACATGTCCTGCATATTGTCCAAATTTCTTCCTTAGCCCAACAGCCAGGCCAGTAAGACATTTTGCTGCCAAAGCCACCAGCATGACATTGGTGTCCTTTCCAACAACCTAAATAACAAAATAGTCACAGTCCTGAAGAAAGGTATTAAACATTTTTTCTCTACAGAACTCTGAAAGCTATTTGCTAATGATGACCAATTTTGTTTCCTACAAAAGAAGAAACCTTTCTTTCTTTCTTTCTTTTTTTTTTTTTTTTTGCAGTTTTTGGCCGGGCTGGATTTGAACCCTCCACCTCCAGTGTATGGGGCTGGTGCCCTACTCCTTGAGCCATAGGCACCGCCCAACCTTCTTTCATAATATTGCATTTGGGAGCTTCTCTCATTATGTTTAGTCTCTTATCTTAAAGTTCTACAAAAATATATATAAAACCACACTTAAAATTGCTCACTATCCAGTACTGGTAGTCTATGTTCTCAGCATCATTTATCTGTGCAGGAGGTGACCCTGATAGTGGCAGAGAAGCTAGAGGTCTGCTGACTTTGCTTTGGGACAGAGAAGTCTAAAAGAAAGTGTATTTCTCAAAGACACCAGAGGGCAGCAGCTCTAACATTTTTACCCAAGGAGAATCAGTAGAAATAGCTATAGATACCTTCCAGAATTCCACGAGAAACCTAAATTGTGAATGCCACTATTCCCATTCCTCTGAGGGAGTTTCTGGCATTAAAGCTGCCATTTTAATCTTCTAATGATCATCGATCTTGTATTTAGAGTTACTTAGTAGATTTTCCTCTAGCAGTCTTTAAACTATCACCCTTGTAAGCTTAAAGCAGTCTTTATACTACCACCCTTGTACCCCACAAAGCTCAGCACTTATCTAAACTTATGGGTAGCTCAATCTGTGACAATTCACAATGACTTGGGTGGTGCCTGTGGCTCAGTGGGTAGGGCGCTGGCCCCATATGCCAAGGTTGGTGGGTTCAAACCTGGCCCTGGCCAAACTGCAACAAAAAATAGCCAGGCGTTCTGGCAGGCGCCTATAGTCCCAGCTACTCGGGAGGCTGAGGCAAGAGAATTTCCTATAGCCCAGGAGTTGGAGGTTGCTGTGAGCTGTGACGCCATGAACACTCTACGGTGGGCAATAAAGTGGGCTATAAAAAAAAAAAAATTCACAATGACTTCACTGGTCTTCCAGGTGAGATTTTACTGTGCTATACTTCCTAAATTAGTTAGTGTGAAAAAGCTGCTTTACTTATAAGTGCCCCCAAATTCTTGGTTTTCACTCTTTTCTTAGAAGAAGTAATGCCTCCATTCTACTTTGAATTTTATCTAATCTCTAAAATATGGTATTCCATAAGAAGAATGCTTTATTCTAGATTTCTAGCGTTATATAACCTCTAATACATATATCATGCAAGGAAGTTCAAGTTGGTACCTACACATATACACTTCTTAAATACAGAGGAATAGGGATTAAGAAACTAACATTTATTTTATTTTATTATTAATTTATTTATTTTGAGACAGAGTCTCAAGCTGTCACCCTGGGCAGAGTGCTGTGGTATCCTAGCTCACAGCAACCTCCAACTGGGGCTCAAGTGATCTTGTTGCCTAAGTTTTTTTCTAGTTTCATTAGAGACCGGGTCTCACTTTTGCTCAGACTGGTCTTGAACTCCTGAGCTCAAGCAATCCACCCGCCTTAGCCTCCCAGAATGCTGGGATTACAGGCATAAGCCACCGCACCTGGCCCTAACATTTATTTTAAAAAATTAGCGCTGGCTGCAGTGGCTCATGCCTGTAATTCTTGCACACTGGAAGGCCAAGGTGGAGGACTGCTTGAGCTCAGAAGTTCAAGAGCAGCCTGGACAAGAGTGTAATCCCATCTATACAATAAACAAAAAAATTAGCCAGGTGTGGTGGCAGGCCCCTGTAGTCCCAGCTACCTGGGAAGATGAGGCAGGAGGATCATTTGAGCCCAGGAGAATGAGGGTGCAATGAGCTATTACGATGTCACATACTCTAGCCAGGGCAACAGAGGGAGCCCCTATCTCAAAAACAAAACAAAACCTAATTAGGCATAATTTTGTAGTTGCATTATAACTTTTTTTTTTTTGAGACAGAATTTCACTCTGTTGCCCCAGGCTAGAGTGGCATGGCATTACCCTAGTTCATAACGACCTTAAACTCTTGGGCTCAGGGGTGGTGCCTGTGGCTCAGTGGATAGGGCACTGGCCCCATCTACCAAGGGTGGCAGGTTCAAACCCAGCCCCAGCCAAACTGCAACAATAACAACAAAAAAATAGCTGGGCATTGTGGCAGGTACCTGTAGTCACAGCTACTTGGGAGGCTGAGGCAAGAGAATCGCCTAAGTCCAGGAGTTGGAGGTTGCTGTGAGCTGTGTGATGCCCCGGCACTCTACTGAGGGAGATAAAGTGAGACTCTGTCTCTACAAACAAACAAAAAAACAACTCTTGGGCTCACGTGATCCTACTGCCTCAGCCTACCAAGCAGCTGGACTATAGGCACCTAGCATGACCCACAGCTAATTTTTTTTGTTTTTTAGTAGAGACAGGGTCTTGCTCTTACACAGGTTAGTCTCAAACTCCTATGCTCAAGGAATCATCCTATCTGGCTTCCCAGAGTCCTAGGGCTAGAAGGGTGAGCCACTGCACTCAACTCTTATAAATCTTTTAAATTTAATTTTCAACCAAAGCCTATGAGGCAGATACTATTATCTCACTTTGTAGATGTCAAAAATTAAGTAATAAATTAACATGCTCCAGGTCACATAGCTAGCAAACGGTAGTGCTATGATTCAAACCCAGGTCTTTTTTTTTTTTTTTTTGCAGTTTTTGGCTGGGGCTGGGTTTGAACCCACCACCTCCAGTGTATGGGGCCAGCGCCCTACTGCTTTGAGGCATAGGCGCCATCCATAAACCCAGGTCTATTTGAGTCCAAAACTTTTGATCCCTTTACTAAAGCATGTCCTCCCTATAAACTCATGGGAAACAAGTCTCTTTCTTAAGAAAAAATGGGATCAAGATCTTAATAAGCACTTTGGTAAATCTCTAATTACTATAAGTATATAGAGAAAAAAAATTCCACTCAGTTATATATTAAACTCATTATTTGCATTTGTAAACATTCTGATTATGTTTCCTTAACAAAAACATATGAGGTTTGATTTTATGCTAGCATCTAAATAAATATATATACTAGAAATGGTCATTAAAAACATGGCTAAGAAATTCTAGTTCCATGAATCTGGGGTGAGATATGGACATCAATCTTTTTATATAGCTTGAAGAGTGATTTTTGTCAGCTGGTACAGTGGCTCACACCAGTAATCCCAGCACTCTAAGAGGTTGAAGCAGGTGGCAGGTGAAGCAGTAGCAAGAGCAAGACCTAATCTCTACTGAAAATAGAAAATATAGCCGGGCATTGTTGCTGGCACCTACGGTTGCAGCTACTTGGGAGGCCGAGGCAAGAGGATTGCTCAAGCCCAAAAGACTGAGGTTGTTGTGAGCTATGATGCCATGGCACTCTACCCAGGGCAACAGAGTGAGACTGTCTCAAAAAAATAAAAAAGATTGATTTTATTACACATACCCAATTTGAAACTATTATTCCATCTTTTTGTTAGGAGAATACTTCTCCCTATTCACTTTTAGAGGTAGTAACCAGTGGGAGCTAGGCTCTGGACACTCATGATCTTGACATATAGTATTGAAGAAGATATTATGTATCTATTATATTTCAAGATTGTAAAGGATTAAATGTATTTATAGGGGAGTGATGAACCAGACACCCTAATACGGTATCTGCTTGTCACACTCATTGTCATATATCCCACAAATAAGTATTCTTAACTGAGAAATGAGAGTGGGAAAGAGAAAAGTGTTTATATTTTATTTATTTATTTATTTATTTATAGAGACAGGGTCTCATTTTATCACCCTTGGTGGAGTGCTGTGGTGTCACAGTTCACAACAACCTCCAACTCCTGGGCTTAGGCGATTCTCTTGCCTCAGCCTCCTGAGTAGCTGGGACTACAGGCGCCCACCACAACGCCCAGCTATTTTTTTGCTGCAGTTTTCCCGGGGCCAGGTTCAAAGCTGCCACCCTTGGTATATGGGGCCAGGACCATACCCACTGAGCCACAGGTGCTGCCCTATTCATTTATTTTTTTGAGACAGAATCTCACTATGTCACCTTCAGTAGAGTGCCGTAACATCACAGCTCACAGCAACCTCCAACTCTTGGGCTTAAGCAATTCTCTTGCCTCAGTCTCCTACGTAGCTGGGACTATAGGCACCCGCCACAACACCTGGCTATTTTTTGTTGCAGTTGTCATTGTTGTATTTAGCTGGCCCAGGCCAGGCTCGAACCTGTCAGACTTGGTGTATGTGGCCAGCACCATAACCACTGCGCTATGG